>VDFB02152493.1:0-15686 GCA_007258455.2 Sequoia sempervirens
CATGTAAATAGCTATCAAATTTAAGGTAAAAGATAAAAGGTAATTTTTTTTGTTCACACCATTACGCTCCATCCCTTGCTACCATTATAGAATGTCTCTCAACATTAACTAGAGTGTGGACCTAAACCTATACCCATGGAAATGAATTGGAAAAAATATGAATGTTGGAATTCACTTGCCTCAATCTTCTTTTGTTGAATTGTGAGGTTCATGTTCTCTTCAATTACATACCTAAGAGGACCAATTCAACAACTTTGGAACATTGGTTGAAGATAGCAAGCAAGTGTGGAATTGGTCTAAGATTATGTAGGTTGGTGTGATGTTATGATAATGTTTTTTTCTTAAACAAAAGTGGCAAGCCACTATATTATATTATTTTATATACAATTAAATTTACAAACCCTGGTTCGATGAGCATACCGGCAGGAAAGAACCAAGTAAAGAAAACCTTCAGTTATAGCTCAAAAGTTACAAAAAAATTTACAATCTTATCCCAATCGTCAGGACCATTTACATACAAACAAGCCAAAACTTTCAGTTGGAGTTCATCTAATTTGTCAAATTAAATGTCCATAATTCAAAAAATACACTGCATCGTAGACCAATCTAGTTATATCACTTTAATTTGAATTTTTCCTTAACGAAGCTTGACCAAAACAATAGCTAACAACTTGCATTCAAAATTGTATTCTGCATTGTTTAAGCCTGACCGAAAAACTGTCTCAAATTTTTTGCATTCGAATACCTGGACATTTCGATTATCAAAATCAAAAAACACACTTTAGCTTATACTTATTCTTCCATCTACATAATCTCCATAGAATTCTCCCCTTGCTCACCATTGCCCGCATCCATATTCTGAGAATTGAGCGCAATATTCATATCCAGTACCACAACAACCCGATTACGATAGGAATTAACCCCTTGAGGAAAAGCAAGTGACAAATTATGAACCAAATTCTGGGCAACCCCTTGCAAAGCCAGATGTGCACTAACTGGTTGGCGTTGAATAACATAAGAGGTTGCATGATAACAATTATGATGAAGCAAGAAAGAAACATAATGATATTTTTCTCTAAAATATTCAAACATTTCCCCCCCCCCACATGATGGATGTATCTTGTCAACACCCTGTTAAGATGACTTGGGTCACTAAGCTCCAGAGACTGCTTGAATGCATCAAAAAAATTAACAAAAGCCCTATTATGAGGTAAGAAGTGTGGCAGAAAGATTCCACCCACATAACCCTCCCCCATGCCAAAAACATACTTTTGTGCGCAGTCAACAAGGGCATCATTCTGTAGGAATATGTCTTTAACCATTCTTTCTACAATTATAATCACAAAATCTAGACATTGTAGCATATCCATAAGATTAGAGATAAAAATTGACAAAATATTTGATGGGAAAAGCAACCTCCTTGACTTCAGATGAAGAACTTCTATCCCAATAACACACTTTAGACACCTATAATCATAGGGACACCGTAGCTTAAACACAGACTGCAGATGAAACTCTTCCAAACTTCATGTAAATGGCCTCTCCCACCTTTGCACTTGAAACCACACATGATAATTTTTTGGACGATAATCTATCACTGCTACAACCCTTTCGACCTCTAGAAATTAATCCTTTAGAAGATAGATATTAATTTACTGCTGCCAACAAATGCTTACTTTGGCCAAATAAATAGAGGAGCTTTTGCCATAAGACATGTACTCTCATGATGACATGGAGTTTAGAATGTACAAAGCTTAACTTGAACACATGCTTCATTGATCTCCCACACCTCCAGAATAAATGAATCATTAAACCATAAGATTCTAAACGTACTAAAAACTAGTAAACCATACTAAGGAATAATGAGATCAAAACACTTGGAACCATGACGCAAGAATTAGTTCTTTCTCAAAGGACGGATATGCAAATCCATGTGTGCCACAACTGAAATTTGGCAACTCCAAATTACACTGAAGCGTACTAAGATGGATATCTTTAAATACAACATAGAATGCAAATCCACACAAATGTGCACTAGGTTGGCTCACAACGATTAGTAGAAAAGCCAACTAGATTTATTTTGCATATGAACTTAAGAAGTTTAAGGTTTGTGCTTTTGGATCTAATCTATAGTGATAAATTTGGAGATCAAGACCACTCTCCAAGGATGACCTTGATTGTTGACAATAAACATAGATTGGGAGTTTGAGTTGATATATGTACTCATAGTTCTCAGTGTGATATACTAAGAATGAATAACATAATATATGATAGATAACAAAACAAATTAAAAGAAAATATTTATTCACTTATACACCATATTGAGGATAGAATCATATATACATACATACATATATAAACATGATATGTTCATACAACCATCATCTCTTTATGCAACAATCATATATATACATATCATATTTGCTTGAGCATTACACATATTTTCTTTATTACATATATCTTGTATTCCTACTACCCCTATGTTTGGCATATTAGTGTTATTATTATAGCCTTATCAAGCATAGGGGCATGTCCCTAAACTTGTCCTCACATGATTGTGTCCATCTAGAGCTACTAAAAACATTATAATCTTACCACAACATTGTTTCAAGATTTTTGTGGTAAACTTTGTTCTCTTTTATCATCAACTATTGTTTGGAGGGTAACCATCACATACTTGGCTTGTGGAGTCAATGTAGTTTTAAAAAATAAACCTCCATTAGAGTACCCTTTCAAGCTTTTAACCTAACAAGGATGAGATCAAGCCACCCTTACAAGTTTTTAACCTAATTTATCAAAGTTCTAAAGTGGGTTATATTCTTGTCAACATCATCTCGTGGCTTAGACTATGTCTTATCCTCAAAATATGTAGTATCTATCCACCAAATCATTTGTAAAAAATTAACATTTATCCATGCCAAAAAATACTCGAAACATCTAACACAATCTCCAAAATCGTGGCATTAATCAAGGAAAAATATTTTTATATACCATTTGTAGTTGTGCATAAGTATTGTTCCAATGGGTGTTTTCCTATTGTAGGCACCACACATATACATGAATTTAGGCTTTCTCTTTGGAAAATAGAGTGGAAGGCTCTTGAGAAGATTACAACATTTTCTTACTTCAAATAGAAGATCTATCATTTGTATTAAATGCAAGCTAACCACAAAAATGATCTCCTTCATTCAAGCTATTATCTTTGGTTGTTTTTTTGTGTTTGGTGAAACTAGGAGAAGAAACTATCCAAATGGTGTCATTGTATCCCTTCCAAATCATTCATCAAATTGTAAGAAACTAAAGCTAGGAGAACTTGAGTTTCCATAGCACCCAATTAGGATTCCTAAAATTTTGTAGTGGTTCAATAACTTAAAAAACATTGATAAAGAGTAGAATGTTATTGCAATTGGCTTCCATACTATTTACCTAATTGATGAAATGTTTTTGGTTATTCTCCATTGTTGCTTTACCTTGTATATTTTTTCTTTCTCATAATCTTTAATGATATAGTCTTTCATTTTCCTTTTATTTTTCTCCTAATTACCAAATTTTGTAACAAGCTTTGGATTGCCCCTTATAATTGCTTTGTGGTATCCAATGAGGGAGTCACTATGAAATACAACAACTAGTAATGGATTATATTCATTATTTTATCCATTGTTAAACATTGATTCATCTAGTCCTAGAGGACATCATTCTCAAGTGTATTTCCCAACACCATCTTCCATATTAGTGTTAATTGTGTGAAGTCCACTTATGCCCTACGAGGGTGGTCATTATTATGTTTAGATCCAAAGACACCACAAGTACAATTTGCTTTTGTTTCGCTATAAATTCCTTGATTTTTTTCTATTGGGTTAGTTACTTGCTATACTATTGGACTTATTAATGCTTGGTAGCATGCTTGCATGCTATATTATTTCTCCTTATCCTCCTCTACTATTTTATTTTCCATTAAGTCTTATTTTCCAATCTCTATCTCTTATTTGCCTTCTTTATATGAGGATTCTAACATTATTTCTACTTTCCCTTGTTCCACACTTGCCTATTATAATTATAACTATTTCTCATATTCCAAATATTCCATAAATGTTGTTGAATGTGGTGAGGATGATGGGATTTTTGGTGGCCCAAATAGTTTCTTTGATGTTTCTCAACCTTTCTTAGCACCCTTGATTTCTAAATTTTTTCTATAATCCCTTCTTATGGCCTATACAACTTCTTGTAACTATTTCATAACTCCACCATCATGTTCCCTACCTATCAATGTGTCCACTTTTGGTGCAATCAATTCCTAATATTTTAGTCTTTAGAAATTTTCTTTTCTTTTAGGAGAATGATAATTATTTTGCCACATCTTCTAAAGAATTATTCTTAATTGATACCCCAACTTAAAATTTATCTTTCTTTAGTCTTCTCCATAGTTTTTGAACATTACTACTTCAATTATAGTCTTATGTTATCTTTGATGTTGTCAAACTAGTCGACATGCAAAAAAAAAGCCTCTAAGATGATATCTTTAATGGTTATAGTGTCATGGATGAGATCAAGCCACCCTTTTAGGTTTTCAATTAATTTCTTTAAATTCCCAAAGTTGGCTTTGATTTTTCTAACAATGACAATGGGACTAGAGTGTGATGATGCCATGATTCCAATTTCACACAAGAATATTCCACTTCTAAACTAATTATTTTTAGGACATTCTAATTAAAGCAAACCCAAAATATAATGGAAAGGGGCATGAGTATGCAATTTTCATTATTGAATTTTGAAAGGAATCCAAATAAAACTAAACAACTTCCTATTAATGCTAAGAGGAGAAATCCTAAGAAGATACACATCCAACAATTTTAGAAAGATTTGCAAAAATATGCAATGCATGCAACACAAGCTAAAAACACATAACACACTAAATACCCTAAGACAATCCTTTTGGGAAAAAAGTAGCAACAAATGTGCACTCATTATTTTATCATGATCTAGATTAATTGATTCTCATAAAATTCCAAAATGTCTCATTTGAGAGCAGTATAAATGTGTCAATAGGCATTTTTTTTGTTCTTTTATTTATGAATGAATTCTTACAAAATGTCTCATTTGAGAGCAGTATAAATGTGTCAATAGGCATTTTTTGTTATTTAGCACACAGTGGGACATAATCAACTACGCTAGCACATCAGGGTGTATGAGTGAATGCTATTGGAGGCCTCAATTTGTTTTGTAGATCTCTAGATACTTCTAGGATACATTGCACCAAGGTAGTCTCTTAAGAGCTTTAAGAGAAAAATGTTGCCAAACTTCCACCTACCTATTATCTCAATATGTAGCACCTATGAATGTCTCATTTGCAACTATAGGTGAATTTTGAGTCCCTCTATAATGCCATGTCTCATTTTTTTCAAATAAAAACCATTTGACCATGCCAAAGATGAAAAAATACTTGTAAAATGCCTCATTTGAGAGTAGTGTAAAGGTACCAATAGGATTTTTTTTTTCTTACATACCTAGTGGGATCAAACTAACTATGCTCTGCACATCAAGGTGGGTAAGTGAATGCTACTAGAGGTATCAATTCATTCTTTAGGTCTTCATATCCTTCTAGACTACATTACATTAAGGCAATCTCTTAAGATACCTAAGAGAAAAAAATTTCCAAACTTTCACCTACATATTCTCACAAACTATGGCACCTACAAATATCTCATTTATACCTATAGGTGGACGTCAAGTCCCTCTACAATACCCTATCTCAATTTTTTAAAATCCAGACTATTTGATCATGCCAACAATAAATGCATTCTTGTAAAATTATTTATTTAAGAGCAATATAAAGGTGCCAATATGTTTTTTTTGTTCTTTCACATCTCATGGGATTGAACCAACTATGCTAACACATTAGGGTGGGTGGGTGGATGTTATTGGAGGCCTCATTTCATTTCATAGGTATTTGAATTCTTCTAGGCTACAATACACCATGAAACTTGTGAGGACAACAATAAACCCTTTATGTTATCATGACCATGACTTACTCAAGAATACAACTATGAATTCCAAATGTCATCGAGATGGCTTATTAAAACCCTAAAAAATTCCTAGAGGGTAATGAAATAAAATAAACTATATATGTATGGAGTCAAGACCAAGATAGAGCTATCATAAATAGGAAAAATAGGATTGTCTACTTATATTTTGGGTGTCCTAAACCATTTTATGTAGTCCTGTCACCATTCTCATATAGGTTATCAATGTCCTAGGTGGTTTTTCATGAGATCCTTATGTTTCCTCGACCCATGATGAGGATTATTAGCTTCAAGGAGATAAAAGGGCAATCCTTAATTTTTTTATCTAAATTAATATATACATAAATTGAATGTTAATTTATTTGATTTAACTAATATTGGCTAATACATATTTCTTATGCCCTCATTGTACACATCAAACCACATGGAAATATGACAACATCATATATAAATAATAAATATGGCATCTATATGTAATATAAAATTGCATATGTACATAATGTCATGATAATGACATATAGTGTATAAACAATGAACATATAAGAAAATCCATATGGGCATACAATATTATATATTGGGTTAACAAATTTATGCACGACAATCCATATAGGCCCATACAACAAAACATCATAATATGTTAGTGCTATTAACTGGGATAGAAGAGTTGATGACTATTTTTCTATTGAGAATATGGAGAGGTGACCAATGATTGTTTCTTTTGAACCCACTAATTGGACCTCCTCTATAATTTCTTTTGGATGTTTGACTATTAATATAATCAAATAGTATGTGCATTAATATCTAGAAAATATAAAATATATAATAAAATAAGTGAATGGCCACTTACTACAAGTTGATAATCCACCTCAATCATTATCTGCTTCTCTTCATCTATCTGGGAGGCAGGTGTACAAAATAGAGTTGTGACCACCTATGAAAAGAATGAAGAAACAAACTAGACTAAAGATGGATATCATTTAAATTTACACTAAATGATGTAGGATAAAACAAGAAATGCAAAATGAAATCAACATTACTAGCTCATACCTATGTCAAAGGAATTGAATATAAAATGTGTTGCACAAACAGTTTTTGTTGCACCAAAACATTGACTTGTTAATGCCTGATACAACCGCTAGAGTTAATGAATCCATAGGAGGTGGTTAAGCCATGTGACAAACCCGAGCGTTGTGTTGCACAACACAAGGAGACCAAGGGCACACACCTTGCAAAAATCCTCCTAGTGCAAACCAGGGGTTTGAACCCGTGACCCAGACTCTGATACCAATTGTTATACAAACAGTTGTCTTTGAACCAAAAGATCGACTTGTTAATGCCTGATACAACTGCTAGAGTTAATGAATCCATAGGAGGCAGTTAAGCCATGTCACAAACCCGAGCACTGCACTGCACAACACAAGGAAACCAAGGGTGCACACCTTGCAACAAAATGCCCACCTCCATTGTGTCATGAATATCAAAAGGGTTCTAAACTGATTTCATCAATTAAAAATAGAACAATTTTATTTAACCAAAATCTACTTGCCATTATTTACAAAAATAATGATTAAATTACTAAAACTTACCTTAATGAAACTTGACCTACAATCACTACCACCAATAGGTGCTAATGTTGAAGGTCCAACATCTATCTATTCATCATCAAATGCCATTTACCATTGATATATTGAAAAAATATTTACATGTAGTATATTTTGCTATTTTGTTAAAAATTACATACTTGTGGACTCAACCTTGTTGCATAATTAGGAGTTGAAGGGTTAACATGTGTAGGATGAATGCTCTAACCTTGTAATTTCATAAGATATAATTCTTTACATTAATTTCATTCATAATAGATTAATATATTTAATATTAGATTTTAAAAGAAAATGTAATAAACTACATAACCTCATTGGAAATTACCTATTGATCAATGTCAAAGGTACTATCGAGCAACTCATCCATCAACACGATATTGTATAATATACACGTATCCTCCTCATGAATATGTCTACCATACTTTTGAAACTTTGGAGTGTCCCTAATAGTGTATTTTTCCTTAGCATCCTCTGAGCTATATTCAAAGATAAATCCATAGTTGTAGCAAATGTGAGGTGAGCATTGACACCTGAAAGTCTCACCCTCATCACCTTGGGAAAATTGTTTGCTATATTGTATTAAGTTTATGTCAAAAAAATAATTGATTGTAAAGTCTCTACCTTGACACTTCCTTCACAATAAAAGGTATAGCCACATGTTGAATGTTTAGTTTGCATAGGGGGCTCAATACATGATCCTAGGCACAATGTGCCCCTTCCTCATCTTGTGCAAAGCCTTTTCGTCTACCTTGGAAGTATTACATGCAAAAATAATTTGGAATCTCATTGAGGACAAAATCACAATAGAGTTTTCTTAGGAAATATTGTGGGACCTCGTTGTTGCATGGGGGATGGTAAAAATAATCCATCACCAATTCCAAAAAAATATTTATTCCTTGGTATTGACATCAATGAATAGGGAATCTCTTGTGACTTTTGTGCAAGGGTGCATTGGTTCTTAGATCAATAAACAATGTACACAAATTAGATTTAAAAAATTTCCCCTTTTACTTGTTTATGAATTAATATTGCAGAGTAGAATTTGTTAGAGTAAAAGGCTATTTACCTAATTAATTATTTAATTACTTAGGTCCCTTTTGAGTTTGGCTACTTAAGCGTACTTAGGTCATGCAATTTTTTGTGTCTCAAGTCATATGATGAGGACACATGTCATGTTGTCCTTTTATCCTCACCTAGGGCTTATCTAGGGTTGTTTTTTTTATTTTTTATTTTTCCTTTTATAAGGATTCTTTATTGGAATTCATTATCCAATTTATTTTTTTGGATCAATCAACTCTTGGCCTCCATAACTTTGCTATTTTTCTCTTTCTATGATAGGTGTTTGATTACAAGTGACCCTTGAGAGTTGTAGGGTAGAGGAGTAAACTCCAAAATGGTATCATAACTCTATATTTTCAATTTCTTATTGTATTTTTGATAGATCTATATTTAAAAAAGATGGTACAGATCGTGGAGCCAAAACATCATTGTTGCATCTAGAAGGGCCAAGAACCTTATGATCACATGTCCAAATGTTCAAATCAAAGCAGTCAATTTTTTTGTAATTTTTAAGGGCATAATGATTTAATGTAATGAATCCATACAACTATACACATCCATACAATCCATATTATTTGTACCCTTGTCTATCCCCCTACATCAACATTTGGTAGCTTTCATATTGAGTATAGTTTCTAGTACTTTGTGCAATAAATTGACATAAGTTTTTCTGTGTTAGCCTAATTTTTTGGTTCAATGACATTTTAGGAGATTCTAGTGGTCTATTTCAATGATTTTAATTTTTTTATAATGGTTGTTTAAATTTTTGGAAACAATTGTTATTTTTTAGTTGTCTATTTTTATGTAGCCACGTCTTTTGTTTCCAAGTGGATTTTGTTTACTAATGGCTACATATAAATTAATTTTGTAGAGAATAATTATTTTGTTTTCTCCTTATGATTGGACCATATGTTTATTTAGCCATTAATGGAATCTATATGAAAAATAATAGATTCCAACGATGACACGAGTGTTCTATGATGTGAAGTAGTTGCTTTAGGATTTTTTAATACATGATCAATCAATGTTTGGAGTTCATTTTTGTTGGTTTCAATTTGACCTTACAAATTTTCTTGCATGTCAAGAGGAGGTTCTAAGAATAGATGGAAAATCTAAGAGATTTAGCCTCTGCTTGCTCTTTATTAAAATTTCCCTCCGCATAGTTTGGGGAATCAATGTTTGGGGGTGTTACAAGATTTTGAATCCCTAAATTTTATAAAAATAAATCCAGGTAAGTTTAATTATACGTTATACTACTAAAAAACTAAAAACCTTACTACTCAACCTCATGCATGTCATGGTGGCATTGTGTTGGCTTGCGTGCACTTTGAGATCTCACAAACATGTTTGTGCTTTTCTTCG
Source organism: Sequoia sempervirens (assembly GCA_007258455.2). Lineage (NCBI taxonomy): Eukaryota > Viridiplantae > Streptophyta > Pinopsida > Cupressales > Cupressaceae > Sequoia > Sequoia sempervirens. Next base: position 10,043 of record VDFB02152493.1, read on the forward strand.
CTCATGTTAGGGATTGCAAGCAATGGGGTTGGGCTCAAATGAGCTTGGCCTCTTTTTTATTTAATAGAAAAATAATTTAAATGTATTATAATACACTTGCATTTTTTCTTCCATGGACTAAAAAGTGGTTGTGGTCACCTTTTGATCCCTCATCTTTGTGCACATGTATGTGTTTTCTTAGGTCCATTTTAGCCCTTAAAATTATCCTTTCTCCTTCTCACTTGGTGCTTAGTTCTTGTTTCCTATGGTATCCTTTTATCAATTTTTATTCTATATTTGAGTTAGCCCTATGTATTTAGCACCTTTTTATTTTTGATGCAATTCGTTTAGACACTAGAACAATATGTGGATGTTTACATGATGTCTTAGCATCCCATGATAGTTTATTGTTTGTTGATCGTTTATGAGTATTTTTCCACTTGTAATTGACACAATTCAATGAAATATTCTTAGGAGGAATCCAAATGGCTCATCAACCTCTTCTTTTGGCCCCTCTTCTCATTTTCAAGTAATATTTTCACTTTGAATAATATCTTAATCCTTTCTTGCACTCTCTTACATTTTCAATCTCTCACATAACTCTCCCAAGATCTATAATACTCTATAGCACTCCTACAACATTCTTCTTGTGGCTCTCTTGTCTCATAGGCTTTCTCAATCCTCATAGGTGATATTTTTCTTGTATTTATACTATTATTATTTGTATCATCATTTTTTCTATAGCATTCATTTCTAGTTGTGTCCTTGAACACCTTGGGATCCTCACATCCATTTTTCTTTCATTTTAGCTTACACTATTGCACATTCATAGCTCCAATGATTCCCTAACACACCTAGGATACAAACATCATACACTATTTTCTATCTATCTATCTTGGTTGTTGTAGAGGTAGAAATACCAAAGCAGGAGTTTGAATTGAAGGAAAACCCCCAAAAAATCCCAATATTTTTCTCATTCTTTGTAGATACAAGATTCTTTGGGTAAATATATCTAACTTCTTGGAAGTTAGGTGATGTGTTCCTTTTCTCCTTTTCCATTTCTTCATTCTCTTTAAATAACTTAGTTAAATCTTTATTATTTGTATCTTTTTCGTTATTTGTTTTTGTTGGTTTGTTCCTATTTATTCTTTTGTAAGTTGGGTGAAATGCTGGATTGAAGTACATTTTGGAGAAATTTTCAATTTTTGAAACATGCAAATAATAATATGAAACAAAAACATCCATGCAACATGTTGGTGTACTGGATAGTGATCTTTCATGTTCAACACTAGGTTCCTTTCTACTCCCTTTTTCTAATTCTGTAATAAAAATCTATTAATTAATTTTTTTTAGTAAATATTTTTTATCTTTAAGTTCTAAAGCACTTTTAGGGATTGTTTATTTAATTTGTTAAGAATTAGCAAACTAGTTTCAATCCTAATGTGGAAGTTGCAAAAAATTATTGGCTAATGACGTGACACCCCTCCGATTTGTTATGTTTTCTTTGACAACTTAGATACTTTGTTAGACCTTATTTTATGTTATTGTTATTTTATTGCTGACAATGGAGTGATGATAGATCTATATTGATGTGATGATACACTATATGTATGGTGATTATGTGTGACATGCTTTATGTTAGCATAAATGTTTATTGAGATGATATTGCTATATATGCTCATTGTAGTTTAATTGATATTTTATCTTGTCACTTGATGTGACATTGGCATTGCGAAGAGAATTTATTGCATCACCGCTTGGGAGGCCTCGTGATTTGCCGCCGATTCTTCACTGTGTCTGGATTTATTATCTTGATACATGTACTACATTTTCTTTGTTTGTAGGTTTGCAGGTACGAGACAATGGCTTCACCTGGTTTCACAGGTCTGAGCGTGTCCACTACTCAACAGTAATGTTGATTGGGAGATAGTAACTGGTTAACCTTGTCAAACCTTTACCCTAGCACAGTGTGTCATCCGTCCATGTTTTGGTCATGTTCTTTATCCATGTTGGTCTTGGTATTTTATTTATCGTGCAAGTTTAAATTGTAAGGATTAAATTATAAGTTGTGTTTAAGTATTTAATTAATATGGAGACCTTATTATAAATAAATAAATAAATTTAATTTAAGTTATTATAAAGTAATTTTAATTATTAGATTAAATGTGGATTTAAATAAATAAGTGATTTAAATGTGATTTGAATTAAATATTTTTTTTAAAATTTTAAATGCATATTTTGGGAAAAGATCTTAGAAATATCTTGGTTGTTAAAGAAAAAGATATTTGTTGTGTTAACTGGAAGTTAGAAGGTTTTGTTTTCTAATTGTCTTAAAATTGATTTCGGGAGAGATTGATTGAAATTGTGAGAAAAGAGGAAGTTGTTTTCACGGGAAAAAAAGAGAGGTTTTTTTGGAAATGGTAGAATTATTTTGAGGTTTGAGGAAATTGTTAATCTTAGAAGCTCTATGATAATTTTAGGAATCTAGTTTGTTGTATTCTTGGTTGTGGATTATTTTTGTTCTCTGGGAAGTGGCAATTCTTCTGGAGGAAGTTTTGGCAGCTTTGGAAAATTGAAGATTAAAGGGAAGCTCGACATCAATCTTTGAATCATCTAATCTTCTAGAACAGGTTCTTTGTTGCTTTGTGAATTTTAATTTGAAAAGAGATAAATAATTTTATTGTATTGCAAATTGGAAAATATTAGAAGAGGAATTCTTTTATTTTAGAAGCTTTTGTTTTGGAAAGAGATTGTTATGAATGTTGAACCTCTGTTGAATTTAAATCAAAACTTAGAAAACCTCTTCCTATGAAAATAAAATTTATTCTTTTGTAGAAAATATTAGATGAGTTAGGAAACCTTTGTAAAATATTTCTACATTATTCTTGTAGAAAACTTCTGAGACAATAATTTATCCTCTTGTAGGAGATTTGGTTAAAATTTACATATATACATTGGATATATACAAATATATATATATATATATTGGATATATACAAATATATATATATATATAAATATATTTTATTTCTTTACCTTCTGGTAATTTTTCCTATTGAGGAATAGTCTGAGAAAATTGTTGTATGTGATTTATATTAATCGTAGGAATTGTTTTTAATTTTTTTTTAAAATAATGATATTGGGAGTTGGGGGAAGCTACCCCCATAGTCGTCCCCTTCCACATGGGAGGTGGCAGTGAGGGCAGCGCAGTGCCAATGCGACCAGCACTATTGGCCCCCATTGTGGGGGTTCGGTTGTAACAGCCATCAGCCATTGTTAATAACAATTTTTTTTAAAATGATTTTATTTAATATATAATATATAATATATATTATATATTGAATTTAACTAGTTATATTTAAATATAACTAGTTTTATATATATTTAATTAAATGGTTTAAAAAAAAATATATATGCACTTGTGGTAACTAAATTTGAAATGATTTTCTTTTAAAAGTATAAATGATTTTATAATTAAATAATATATATTTAGATGTATATATAATTATATTAATTATATATATACATATTAAATATATTTATTTAATGTCTGTTAATTACGATAAGTGCATGCAAGCACGAGTAGTTAAATAGAAATGATTAATTATTTTAATTATGAAATTGAGTTATTTGATATGTGTAGCTATGAAACTGTAGGTTAAATATTTAGTTATATTTGGTTGTTTGTTATCAATTAGAATTATGCTTTAATGAGGTATTTTAAACATGAGATATTGATCTATTGGATTTAGGAAATCCAAATGGTAGTGATATTAATTACATGAGATTGTTTATTTTAAATTGCAAGTATTTATGTAATTGAGTTTTGTGGGGGATATTTGTTGTAAAGAAAATATAAGTCTTCCATATTGTAATTGTGAAAGGGTTGTCGTTTTTGTTAATTGCCCTTGAGATTTCCTTGGGTAGTGCATGTAGTTGGATTCAGTATTAGACATTTGTAGGGATGTGTTATCTCTTGTGTTATGTTATTATCAGTTTGTGCATTGTCTACGCTTGGGTTGTAGAATGAGTTATTATGTTGTCAATAGGGGAGTTGGTTTCAATGGGGGTTGGGATACAAAGTGGTCTCAGGATAACTCATGTGAGAGTTAGTTTAATCAGTGGAAATTAAATAACCTATATTAGGGGAAAGGGTAGTCAATACATTTAACTTGATATTTAGCCTCGCTCATTAGCTCAAGGGCTTGTGTTAGACTTGAGATGAGTCAGGAAGGCCTGGAATGGAAAGATCACTATCTTGTCTTCTCGAAAGATAATCAATTCTGTATTGGTGTGCATGTGGGGCCGAAGTTTGTGAGAGGTTACCAGGATAACCCAAGATGGGGGCTTAGGACCTAGGAAGATCTCCTTAGGATAACCAATGCATCCCTAGGATGACACTTCCCATGACAATAGTCATTTGTATTGTACAAAGAAGTCTTTATCGAAGGATTCTCAGCTAAATGTAACCTATGTTTGTATTTACTAGCAAGGCGTTGTTTTGATACATTGCCTGTGGCTCAGGAGGTAGGTTTGTCTGGTTACCTTTTACCAGTCTCCTAGTTATTGTGGTTGGTCCCACGGGTACCACATGGTCAAGTGGCGACAGCACCTTACACCGCTGGGCTTTCTTCTGCGTTCGTGATGGCGTGGTCTTCTAGTCTGAGAGCTTGTGTGTTTCTATGATTTGTACTTCTTTATATTCATTAAAATAAAGGGACACTAGACAGATTCTTATTTGTAATCAAGGAGGATTCCTTGTGTTGTAATTGTAACATTATGTATGATCTATTCATTATGGGACTAAATTGAATATATTGTGTTATATGGTGTTGTATCTGTGGAAATATGTTCATTACATTTCCATGTTTAATTTATTATGCAATGGGTAAATGCTTGATGTATGTTGTTATCATGAGTTAATTTCATATGCTATGTTTTAGAATAATTTTGTAAGTTTTGAAATTCACATGTAGACGCGTTGTGTGGCCTAGAGGATGTATGTGTTAGACTAGCTTACTTCACTCATCTTTGGTACTCTTTTTAAGAAAAAAAATTAGTTGTGCTTCTACAGTGTTGCATTGTCCTCTAGGTTGTAGGACGGGGTTTTATCGCTTTAACTAATTTTCCCTCTTTTATGTAATAATTATATAGGGTTAACTATGGTAGAAGATGCTTATGATGTTTATATATATGCAAGTACTAATATTTTTTGTTGCAAGTGTATGAATGAATGTGTTCATACCTAATTATGAACACATCCTTTCATAGTTTGACTTAAAGCTTATCTAACTTATTCTAATCTCTATTTTACAAAGCATGATAATGAGAAGAAACCCTAATGTTAAGTTATATAATGAAACCTAGAGGCTAATTGTTACTTCCTTATCTACATATATAGAAAGTGTTTATTAAAAATCTATTGCTTGACTATTACCATTTTACTTATGGTTTCATTATGCTTGGGAATTCCTTCTTGATCAAAAGTGTAGGGAAGGCTTAGGAAACATTTAGGCCATGTATTCTATGGAAAGGGAATTATTTTTACAATGAACTATCCATTAATTAATAGTTAGTGTTCTCCTTTTATCACTTGCAAGGTAGACATATTTCTCAAGTTTCTTGGGTTTCTGCACTAAATTTTTTCACAAAGGCATTCAAACTT
>VDFB02152494.1:0-103019 GCA_007258455.2 Sequoia sempervirens
CAATCTCCTCTCTGATATGTTCGGAACCATGACGGATAGCCTCTGAAAGTCACTGATATAAGTCTCTAGACTGCCACTCTGCCTCAACTGTGCCAAGTCTCTGAAGTAGGTTTCCGGATCCTTCCTATCAAACCTCTCAACCAATCTGTCTACGAACTCCTGGTATGAAGTGATCCTGTCATGCTGTAGCGTCACCATGCCGTGGTGCCACCAATCATAAGCAACTCCCTCCAGATGTAATGTCGCATACCTAATAGCGTCTCTCTCAGCCATCGGACGCAAAGTGAGGAATGTATCAAGCTTGCTAATCCAAGCTTGGGCTGTCATCTTACCACTACCATCGAACATCACCAGATTCAGCCTGTTCGTTGCATGTTTCAAATCACTTTTCTGGTATCTGGGTCTCCAATCCTGACGAGCCCTGTTGTGTTCTCTCCTCTGAGTGACAAAACGGTCGAAGGTAATCCTCTCTCTGACCGCAGGTGGTATCAACTCCCATTCCTCGTTCGCTGCCATAAGATTATCAGCGAACAAATCATCCTGTTCCTCACCTAGCATAGCCTCATCGGGCTCCAGTCTCGTGAAAGTAGGCCTAGTAGGCCTATCTGCTGTCCATGACACTGTCCTAGGAGCTCTCCGTGACCCTGCATCACTCCTGTCATCGTCACGATGTGGTGACGGTCTCCTCGAGGTACCCAATCTCTGCAGTGCTACTGCCACCTGCTGTAGTACATCATCGGAACGACGTTGTCCTGCACGAAGATCTCTGAGTGCAAGCAAGACCTCTGGATCGTCCTGATCTCTGTTATTCTGTGGGATCTCTGTCCTAGGTATATCTGTCCTGTCAGCCCTGTCATTTCTGTCAGCCATGTTTTCTGGCTGTCTGCTCAAACTACGTTGCCTTTCAATCAAGGCACGTCTACGAGTATAGTACCTGTATGTATCAAACTCCTCTGGCTGCATATGATGGCTAAACCCTCAGGATGGAAGGATTTAGCTCTGATACCACTGTAGAAACCCTACTTCCCCTATTCTCCGAATCTGACAGTTTCTGAGTCTTTTCTGACGTTTTTTGGTTTTTTTGCAATTTTTGGGTTTTTGAGCAATAAATGAAATGGTACAATTTTTGCTTGAAAATAATAATAAATTCAAATAAAATACTTCTACTCTGATAACAGGAATATCTGATGCCAGTGCAAATGCCAATCTTATTCTTGTTCTTCTGGGACAATTACAAAAATGATCTACTGACATGCAATAATAAAATAATAATTTTTATTGTAAAAACCTGGTAAACCAGCAACAGCTGAAGGTACAGATTTGGTACGGCTGCACTAATGGTCTTCTTCTCCTTCTGTCTGGTAACCTCCAAAGTCCTCTGGAACCCCAGCGCCCTTATTGATGCAATCTGGAAGTCAAAAAGGAAGGCGTCCCTCTTGCTTGAAAAAGTACGGCTCCTTCAAATGGTACGGCCTGCTGTACAGAGGTACGGCTGAGCAGTGACAGCATTAAATAAAGGTACGGCCTCCAAAATAAATGTCTAAACCTTCTGATATGGTGCGCCTTGAAGAATGAATGACTTCTGGATGGCAAGCTCTGTTAAATCTCTGAAAATAGACAATCTCTGAAGCTCAATGATTTCCTCTGAGTGAGAAAACCTCTGCTGCAATAAATCAAGTGCTATTTCACACCCTCTGAATTGCTTCCAGTGGAGATGGCTCGTTCCCCAAGGAATTCGAACTCGAAACCCTAAAGTCTCTTGCTCAGATCAAAGTTGATCAGTTCTCAAATTCAATAATCTCATAATGGCTCAAAACCCAAGGCAAATGCACTAATATGCTCAAAAGTGCGATTTCCTTAAAAATAGGGTTTTAATAAAATATTCACTTTTTAATCTTTTAATTTCTCCATAGTCTCAGCCAAATATTTTAATATAAATTTAAATGTCAATTTGGCCCCTTTCCTGATGATGGCGCACCCCTCAAGAAGAATCACTTAAGTTATAATTTAATATTATAACTTTATATTATAATCATTAATAATTAATATTTAATTAATACAATTAAATATTAATATTTCTCTCACTCATCCATGATTTCCGTCGAAGCGGCGAACAACATAGTGATTCTGAGCGCAGCCAAAACCATCTTGCTAAAATAGCGGGGTCCAAGTGCCGAGGACTGCTAAAAATAGCAGTGCAAAACCTCGATTAAAACGAACCGACCAAACTCGCCAACGAAGCTGAGCCAAGCTCCGTGACCTCTATCCAGTCTATCGCCTACGAGGGTCGTGTGATAGGCCAATCATTACTCGAGAGAGATGTCTTGAGAAGGGGACATGACACAAGTGTTCATTATTAGAAAGATCGTCACCTTTCAATAATGTACACAGAGGGAGTAGGCCCATAAGGTCATGGAGTCACACACATGACAAAAGAGTTTACACATTAAACATCTTTATATATTAGTACAATTTATAAACAATTTGAATTTCAAACAAATATCAAATTACATTTCAACCATACCAAGTTTCTTCCTGAAGTGTTCTACCTTGATTCGGGAGAGAGGCTTGGTGAGAATGTCTGCAGTTTGATCATTTGTACTAACATACTCCAACTGGATCACTTTTCTTTCTACCATATCTCTTACATAATGATAGGGGATCTCAATGTGCTTAGATCTATCATGGAAGACAGGATTTACAGAGAGTTTGATGCAACTCTGATTATCACAATGAATAATTGTAGGATTCAAGGGCTCACCAAAGAGTCCCACAAGCAATTTACGAAGCCAAACTGCTTCTCTTGCTCCCATAGAGGCTGCAATGTATTTAGCTTCTATTGAGCTCTGTGCAACTGAAGACTGTTTTCTGCAAATCAAGGAGATCATAGCCGATCCTAAACTGAAGCAACACCCTGATGTGCTTTTTCGATCGGTTACACTTCCAGCCCAATCTGAATCAGAGTACCCATGTAGATCTAGTTGGTCATTTTTGTAAAGAAGACCATATCCAATAGTGCCTTGAAGATATCTCAATATATGTTTCACAGCCATAAGGTGAATTTCCTTTGGCTCACACATGAACTGGCTTAGAGCATTCACTGCATAGCAAATATCAGGTCTGGTGTTAACCAGGTACATCAAAGATCCAATCATTTGTCTATATAGGGTTGAATCTGCACACTTGGATTCTGCAGCTGCTTCTTTCAGTTTGTGAAGGTTGGTTTCCATAGGTGTAGACATGGGTCTACAATCCAACATTCCAAATCTCTTCAGAATATCAATAGTATACTTTCCTTGGTTTAGTATGATGCCATCTGGTTTCTGCCAGACTTCCAAACCTAGAAAGTAGTGTAAAATGCCCAAGTCTTTCATGTCAAATTCTGAAGTTAGATCCTTCTTTCCTTGAGCAATGAGGTGATCTTCTCCTGTTATCAGTAGGTCATCAACATATAAAATAATTATTAACATATCACCTTTAATTACCTTAAAGTAAAGATTTGGGTCTGCATCATTCTTGGAGAATCCTAGTCCCAAGAGTAGCTGTCAATTCTTTCATACCAGGCCCTGGGAGCCTGTTTAAGTCCATACAGTGCTTTCTTTAGTCTGCATACATTTGAGTCAGGTTTATGTATCACAAAACCTTCAGGCTGTTCTAGATAGACTTCCTCTTCAATGGTTCCATTTAGGAAGGCGGTTTTTACATCCATTTGGTGGATCTTCCAGCCTTTAGCTGCTACAATGGCTATCACTGCTCTCACAGATGTGTATCGGGCAACAGGTGCAAATGTTTCTTCATAATCAATGCCTTCCTTCTGTGAGAAACCTCTTGCCACAAAACATGCCTTATGTTTTTCTATACTGCCATCAACAGCATGTTTGATTTTAAAGAGCCATTTAGAAGAGACAACAGATTTCTCTTTTGGTCTAGGTACTATATCCCATACATCATTCTTTAGAATGGACTAATACTCTTCCGTCATTGCGTCCTTCCATACTTGATGTCCGAAGGCTTTTGAAACACTGGTGGGTTCTGAATTTATGATGTCATTCATTAGAGCAACGTAGCTTGAGAACCGTTTGGGTCTTTTACTCTCCCTAAACGTTCCTTTGGGTGTTGCATGATTCTCAGCTTCTTTGATCATCTTTCTAGCGCAAAGTGGTCTCTTCTTGCTGTTGTCATTTGTATTCTCATCTGAAATAGATAGAAGTTCATTTGGAATTCCCTCAGGATGCTCCCTCTGAATCTCAGGAGTAGGATCCACTTCTAATACCCTAGGGGAATAACTTTCTATCTCACTAGAACTTCTTGCCCTTTTGAATGCAATGTCTTCTTCAAAATAACATCTCCACTCAATTCAATTTGATTCTGCCCGGGTATGAATATCTTGAAGGCCTTGGAGGTTTCATTATATCCCATAAATATCCCTTTCTTTCCGGAAGGTTCAAGTTTGAATCTCTTCTCCTTGGGCACATGAATATAGACGAGGCAACCAAAAATTCTAAAGTGACTAATGTCAGGTTTTATGCCAGTGAAGGCTTCTTCAGGAGTTTTGTTATCAAGATGAGAATGAGGACATCTATTTTGGATGTAGACAGCAGTCCTAGAGGCTTTTGCCCAGAAAGAGGTTTCAATGTTTTGGTCAAGCAACATTGCTTTGGCAGCTTCTACAATGGTTCTATTTTTTCTTTCAGCAACCCCATTTTGTTGAGGGTTGTAGGCCACTGTGAACTCCCTCTTAATTCCAGCACTCATGCAGAATTCCTTAAAAATTTCAGAGGTGTATTCTTTCCCATTGTCTGTCCTTAAGGTTTTTAGTTTCTTCTCGGAGAAGTTTTCCGTAAATGCTTTGAACTCTTTGAACCTTTTGAGGATTCCTATTGACTCTTTACACTTAAGGAAATAGATCCAGGTTTTCCTAGAGAAGTCATCTATAAATATGACATAGTATAGAAATCCTGCTTTAGAAGGTACAGACATGGGTCCACATAAGTCAGAGTGAACCAGATCTAACACATTTAGGGTTTTGCTCAAACTATTGGGAAAGGATCCCTTTGTATTCTTTCCTAAGGCACAACCTTTACAAGTTCCTTCATGAGATGGTTTTAACTTAGGTAAGCCTGTTACAAGTTTTTCCATAGAAGGTAGGGCACGGAAATGAAGGTGTCCTAATCTTCTATGCCAAATCTCATTTGACTCAAAGGTGTCAAGGGTAAGGGCTTGTTTAACTTCAATGCAAAGTTTGTAAAGGTACCCTTGTCTTACACCTATGGTTTGGGCTTTCTTGATAGTTGAGTTTTTAGGCCATGCTAGAACTTTTCCATCCATAAATGTAACCCTATATCCATTGTCTTCAAGGGCAGAGATGGATATTAGATTCCTCTTTATTCCAGGTACAAATAAGACTCCAGTGAGTTGAAGGGAGAGACCAGATTTCAATGTGATGGAACAAGTTCCAACCCCTTTTACTTGATGTGTAGAGTCATCCCCAATTGTTACATCTTCATCAGACTCTTCAGTCATAGTGTCTAAGTGTTCTCTAAACCCTGTGATGTGCCTCGAAGAACCACTATCAATCACCCAGTTGTTGATATTGTTAGATACTTGACTAGATAAGGCTGAATAGAACACAAAGTTCTCAGATTCATGATCTGAATTTGTCTTTCCTACTTTGGCAAAAGATGCTTGTTGCTTTGATCTGTCAGGGCACTTCATTGCATAGTGGCCATATTGATCACATCTAAAGCATTGCACTTGAGAGATGTCTTTCTTTTTAGAAGATCCCTTTCCATTGGAATTTCTCTTTCTTTTAAAAGATCCTTTCTTGTAGGAGTTTTTCTTATTCCTTTTATTAGACGATGTGTTGAGTACATGAATGTCTTCATCTATGTTTTTCTGTTTGTTTTCTTTTGTGGAGAGTCTTGTTTCTTCTTGAAGGCAGTCAGTTCTTAGCCTGTCAAACTTAGGGAGTTTAGATCTTGCACTTATTCCTTGAACAAATGACTCCCATGAGTTTGGTAGGCCTCCTAGTGCAATTAGAGTTAACTCTTTGCTATCAATCTGATATCCAATTGTGGATAATTGATCCCTTAGTTCAATGATCCTCATGAAGTATGCATTAATGGACTCTCCTTTGTTTATTTGAGCATTGTTGATTTGCCTCTTTAATGCAAGAGTCCTACTGGTGTTGTTGATCTCATAGGTACTCTCAAGAGATTTGAACATATGATATGCAGTTTCATGTTTTGCTAGGATGGGCACTATATGATCCCTAACTGCATCTACTAAGATTTTCATGGCTTTTTCATTGTTTTCAATCCATTGAGTTTTCTCAGGATCAGCCTCTGGTTCCCTTTTATTTTCTCTCACAAGTGAGTCTAATTTATTCTCTTTAAGGATCATCATGATTCTAAATTTCCATGATGTGAAGTTGTCTGCTCCTGCAAGACGATCTTCAAATCTGATCACACTTGACATTATGAAGAATGTGATGTGAATTCGATTTTTAAAAATACGAATTTTCTAGAGCAATCTGATATCTAGATTTGATTTGGATTCACACAACTTGGCTCTGATACCATGTAATTTATATCAAATCTATCATATCAGGATTCTAAAAGACCTATGTAAATCTAAGTCTTAAACACTGTGAAAGGATTCTAAGTCGAATTTATATTTCTGTATTTACTGTGCTGATTGCAGAACATCTGTCGATTTCCATATGCTGCAAAGGAAGAAAATGACGTCCCATTAATATGTGGAGACACGCCTCAAGGAAAGACGCGTCTCATGAGAGGACATGTCTCCATAAAGTGGAGACACGTCTGCTCATGGGACGTGTCCCTTGAGAGCGCATGCTCCTCTTAACTACCGAAGTCATTCGGTGATTAACAAATGCTAAGATGTGTGTCATCTAATAAATTTCGATTTATTTATATACAGATTTTGATCAACATCTATAATTCGAAAATCTTATTTGATGATTTTATATTTAAGAACACTTTGGTTAAATATAAATGATGATGATGCATGAATGCAATCATCATTTATATCTGACCGAAGCTATCTTAAATCAACAATAGGGTCTCTTGATGTTTTGCTCTTAGGAATTACTTATATTTATTTTGGTCAATAAATGTGTATCTTTTATTTTTGAGCCAAAAAAACAAGCACTTGACTCCAATAAAGCAACAAACTGTGCCTCCAACACCTAGACTTGGTAACTTAAAGTTTTTTTTAAAAAAGAAAAGCAAAAAATGTTTTTTTGGGAAAAAAGCAAAATTGCGTTTTTGAAAAAGCAAAAAATGTTTTTTTGAAAAAGTAGCGAAAAAGCAAAAGCACTTTTCCGAAAAAGCAACAAAAAAGCTATAAAAGGAAGCATGGAGTAGCTCATTGGGTTATGTTGAAAATGATAATGTTATGTTGCCGGATTAGAACTTGAGAGTTCTTTCCTAAATCTTCAAAGGACAAAAACCCTTTCAAGGTTACTGGTTTCGGATTTGGAAGACAATCCCTAGCTGGTTGGGTGTGATCGCATTTAGTAATCACCATTTGAGCTTATTGGTGATGGCTTTCAGTATATTTTTAGTTTTAGCTTATTATGATGTTTTCTAGCTATGCATATTTTGGTTTGAGTATTGATTTGCAGCGTTTGGTAGCTTTTTGGAGTGGTTTTCTTGGAGTTTCGTTTGTTGGTCGCTTCTTTCCAACCCTAGGCTATACCATTAACTTGCTCATGTTGATTGGAGGATTGGAAAACTTTTTGTGCGTATTGAAGCAAATGATTTTACTACTTTGGGCACCTCCTTATGCCAAATTGCAGATTTTTTGGAGAAGTTTCTGATTTTTCCTAGCTGATCGCCCCTCTCTACCAATCGTACCATCTGGGGTTTTGGGGTGCTTTGGAAGTTGTGCATCATTTCTACCTCTTTGCTTGTTGTTCCTTTTGTTTTGGAGGCACCTAGACCTTGTCACTACCTTGCAGGCATCCTTGGGGAGTTCTATGATGATTTGAGCAAGTTGTGATTATTTCATGGCTTGGTGGTTGGTGTTTCAGACTGCTGCCCATTCGTTATCAGACTTGCCACTTTGTATCAGACCTATAGCAGCAGCATTTCAGACCTCTTACAGTCCTTTGGGGCTCATTCCATTGAGGTATAATTGTTACATTTTGTTGGGGACCACTTGATTTCATGTTGGAGTTCCATTTTAGGGTGTTGTGCCATGATCGCCTCACTATTTTCACATTGTAGCAGCAATATATGACATTCTGAAAATTAATTGTAATGAACTCATTGTAACACCGTTTAATAGTACCATCTTTGATTTGCTCTTTGTTTATTGCTACCCACCCCACTGAACAAGTGGCGCTCCCACTGAATAAGTGGTTGAGCTTTCTTTACTTTCATGTTATTCCCACTAAATAAGTGGATATTTACTTTCATGTTGAGCTTTGCATCCCACTGCATAAGTGGTAATGGTTGGCTAGCGGCCTGCAGCTTTCATTTCTTTGCTAGTTGTAATTCTCACTGAATAAGCGGATGTTTCCCTTCATGCTATCGAGATTTCATACTTACCCCACTGAACAAGTGGTGTACTTTAGAAGTATATAATTGTAAGCCTTACCATTGTATGCTCTCACCTTGCCCACATTGGGATCTAGGTGATTGGAAAGTGGAAGGTAGTTTAATTTAGTTGTTTATCATTATTGTTTGGCTAACACTAACGGGTGCAAAATTGAAAAAAAATAAGTGTGGATTATTACAAACCCTTGAGTATCCCCGGTTTCGAAGAGACATACGAGCTCCCCCTAGGCAGAAAGGTGTGTTTCAGTGGAAAAGCTTTGGTTTGTGAAACCCTAGCACATCAATTTTCAGGACTGCAATTGTCTATCAGGTTTGGAGGCCAAATTGGAGATAAAATTCAGAGTTGGAGGTTCAAATTTGGAGTAACTTCAACATGGTATTTCATATTTCTGAGCATTCTTGAGGATGACAACAAAAAAACAGACCTAGCGCTGATTTATTTTGGGAGTTGACACCATATTTGAAGACGACTACGGTTTGATCAAGGTCTAAGGTATTTTATGTTTAAATTTGTATACCCATTTCAGTTTTATCTCAAAAAAATAGAAAAAAAATCATGGTAATGTATTTTTGAACTTTTTGGGCAGACATAAAAGGATTTCCTCTACTTTTCCGAAGTTCAATAATACTCAGAAATTTATTTCTTTTTGCAGAAAAATCAGATCATTAATTTGATTGTAAATCTGAGTTTGTTGTTGAAATTCTTATATGCAAATTAAGTTTCAAATTTTGTTGTGCCCTAGTTTTGGAAATATTGTTATTTTTTTATTATCCCTATTTGGGGGTATTACAATGGTATCAGAGCTGCAAGACTTGGCATCCTGTTTGGTATGCATGGAAAAGGTGGTCATAATCTGGAAAAATAGAAGGAAATGATGGCAAGAAGCGATCAACCACCATCTTCAAGTGAAGAGGTGGTAAAACATATGTTTGCAGAAATGTTAAGACAGTTACAAAACACCAATCTACATTTAAGTCAGATGGCTCAGAACACAGCAAATGGAAGAAACATGGTGCATGTGGAAAAAGAGGACAGTAGCAAAGCTGCAGAAAACAATGAACACTCTACTATCAAACCTTCAGGTTCATCACAATCTATACCCTTCATGCCTAACTTTATACAAGAGGATGAGCCCACACAAGAGGAACCCATGGAGGACAATGAGGATGCTGAGATTTTGGCAAAGTATCAAGCTTTGGGGGAAGATTTTCAGTTAGTTATCTCTTTTAGAGATTACTTGGAAGTCACCTAACACACAAAGCCAAAGCAAAAACAATGGAATCAAGGAAAGCAAAATTATGAGTTGCAGAAAAGGTTGGGACATCTACCCTTGCCAAGTTTTGATGGATCATCCAAGAGTACAGCTAGGGCTTGGATTCAGAAATTGGATACTTACCTTGCCCTAAATCAAATGGAGATTAAGGCCATCAAATTTGCTACCCTTCACCTTGAAGGAGTTGCACATGAGTGGTGGTATCGCGGGTTAGTAACACAAAGTCATGGTGCGATAGTTTCTTATGATCAATTTTGCACTACATTAATAGAGCGGTTTGACCGCAAGGATTCAAAGGCACACTCCAAAGAGTTGGCTCAATGAGACATGTTGGGACACTTGATGCATACATTTCAGAATTTTAGTTTTTGTCAATAATGGTTTATGATGTGTCTAAAAGGAGATTGATTTAGTGGTTCATAGAGGGTTTGTCAAAACCTCTTAGAGGTTGGGTTAAAGCTTTTGATTCGCCAACCTTGCAAGATGCTATTAAGCGTGCAAGAAATATGGAGCTATCTACACCACGGGCTAGGTTTCCTAGCAAGTTTCCACAGAGACCCTTATCACAAAGTTTGCCGCAAAGGAAGGACAAAAAACCAAAATATACTAGATCAACAGGTGAGATGTCTAAGCCAATTGGTAGTGCATCTCGAGATTCAAGAGATGAATTGAGACAAAAGAGGCTTTCTTTGATTGTCATGAGCCTTGGACACCTAGACATAAATGTAGAAGTGGAGGCAAGGCCTAATTGAGGTCTTCGAGGAACCTAGTGATGATGAGTTGGAGAAGACACAAGTTCTTGATGAGTAGCATGAGCAAATGGATGGGGAAATAGACACAGATGAGCACCAAGATGACTTGGTCCAGATGGATGGTGCGATTGCAACCCTCACTACCCCTCCTCATCTAAATGCCTTCAAAGTAAAGGGCATCATGCAGGGACAACGAGTTGTTGTGTTGTTTGATAGTGGGGCTACCCACAACTTCATTGATTCGTTCTATGTGAAGAAGCGGGGCTTGCAAGTTGAGGAGCGTGATGGTTTCCGAGTGTGGACAGCGAGTGGTAGGATGTTGCGTTGTGTTAATCATGCCCCACAGTTGAGTATGACCTTGGGAAATTACACCCTTACTGATGACTTTTATGTGGTTGACATTGAGGATACCAATATTGTGTTGGGCATTCAATGGTTGCATTCCATAGGTCCTTATGTCACAGACATTAAGACTATGCAGTTGAGTTTCACAATATGTGATTGGAAGGTGGTATTACAAGGCTTATCTTTAGATGCTCCTAGAGTTATTTCAGCTAGGAGGATGGAGAGAGTTTTTCGGCATTCAGAGGCTGAGTGGGTCGTACAGTGTTTCATTTCAAATAAGTCTACCAATACAAGACAGCATGGATATCATGTTGACATACAGGATTTGTTGGACAAGCATAGTGTGGTATTTTCAGATCTACCGCATGGACTACCTCCAAATTGTGGATTTGAGCATGTTACTAAGCTTGTGGATAGCAAGCCAGTTGTTACCGATCCCTACTGTCATCCTAAACGATTCAAGGATGAGATTGAGAAGACTATTCAGGAGTTATAGGATGCAAGACATATATGGACTAGTTCTAGTCCCCTTGCTTTTTTTATTGTCTTGGTGAAGAAGGATGATACTATGAGGATGTGCATTAATTATCGTGCACTAAAAAGAAGACCATCAAGAAAAAGTATCTGATTCCGTGTATTGATGAGTTGATGAGCTACATGGAGTGATCTATTTCTCCAAAATAGATCTTTGTTCAAGATACCATTAGATTCGGGTCCAAGAGCAGGATGTGCACAAAACAGCTTTCAAGTGTCACTATGGACATTTCAAGAATTTGGTGATGCCCTTTGGTTTATTGAATGCTCCAACTACTTTTCAGTCTTGCATGAACCATGTATTTAACAAGCAATTGCGGAAATTTGTGTTGGTTTTCTTTGATGACATCTTAGTATACAACGGGACATGGGAGGTGCATATTCGGCATCTTAATGAGGTGTTAAGTATCTTAGCGGCTAACTCCTTTTTTGTGAAAGCTTCTAAGTGTGAGTTTAGTATGATTGAGCTATTATATTTGGGATATGTCATTGGGGGAGGTGGAGTGAAAGCACATAGAGAGAAGATTCAAGCTATACTTGATTGGCCACCACCAAAGAATGTGTCTGAATTGAGGGGCTTCATTGGTCTATGCACATATTATAGATGATTTGTGAAGGGGTTTTCTTCATTAATCGCTCCTTTGAAAAATTTGACCAAGAAGGATGCCTTTGTTGGACGGTTGAGACTCAAAGAATCATGGATCATCTTAAGAAGATAATGAGTACTTGTCCCGTTTTGGCTCTACCAGATTTCTCTAAACCTTTTGTGCTTGAATGTGATACATCCAGTATTGGTATTCAGGCTGTTTTGATGCAAAACAAGCATCCAATTGCTTATGAGAGCCAAAAATTGAATGAGGTTGAAAGGAGGTTCTCCACATATGACAAGGAAATGTTGGCAATCATGCATGCACTTGAAAAGTTTCATCAATATTGTTGGTGTTTCAATTCACACCTCTAGAATGCGGATTAGAAATGGACAGCTATGCACAGATTAACTGCTCTTCCAATTAGGAGGGGAAGCTCCCTCTTTGCTGATGATGCTTAAAGAAAGTAAACTAAACTATTTGTCAATCTTTTTGTTCTCAACTAAGAGCACAAGGTTATAAAACTCTAGCATCGTAGCTGGGGTTTTCTATTTTCCAAAACTTCAACTACAACTAGGCCTACTATAATGACTCTTCTAGCAACTCAAGTAAACTTAAAGCTTGAGAGCTAAAAGTAAACAAGGAATGATTTCAACACAAAACTCGCATAAACTCACTTCCAACAAGCACCTTAAGACTCATCGTACTTTTAGATGCAAGCTAAAATAAAGATTATATAAGTGAAACATATAAAAAAAAACCGAGAGAGTAGATCAAAGCAAATGAGGCATAAGATTTCCTTTCTCAAATTTCTAATAACGATTACACTTCTAGGACAGCAAGATTGTAGCAATAACAAGCTTATAGTTTTGCGATCAAACCAAAATACCCTTAACACAAATTACACATGAACTGAACAATATCTTGCAACAAAAGGCAAGCATGCAAGCTTGCTCTTACACTAAGTGAACAGACACTGAATAACAACTTGCAGGCAAAAGTAGGCTTAGCAATTTGCTATCACAATAACGGTTTAAGAAAAATGAGCAAGGTTGCCCTTATTTATACACAAGCGAGGAGTAGGGAACCCTAAAATCTCCTTGCTTTTACAACCAAGACTTGCCAACTCGCAAGTTTTATTTCTAAAACTAAAACAAGATAACTAACAACCTGCTGAAAGCAAAAAACAGGGAAAGTGCCAACTATTACAACTTGATTCTTTTCTCTCTCACAAAGAATAGATAAGCATGAGAAAAGAATAGCAAGAAAACTCAGAAAAGGCATCGAGTTAACTGTTGCTTTAAATCTATCTTTGGAGATCTTTGCTATCCTGAGAGGATAACTCATTCTAAATATTTTGGGAAACCAAATCCGCCAAAAAGTTGGAAACTGTCGCTTTATCAGGAGCATTGATACTATCTAGAGCCATATTCCGCTTTTCAAGGATTTCCTTGCCTTCTGCAATCGAACTTAGATAATGTTTAACCTCTTCAGTCGCTTTATCGAATCTTGCCAACATCACTGCAATCTGACTCATCTTTTCGGCAACAAGATCACTGCTAAAACTACCACGAACAAGATTCTGGAACTCTTCTTACACTTTATCAAGATCAATGAAAACACCATCATCACGATGATACCGACAAGGGATCTGTGAAACAAATGCACTTATGAATTTGAGGACATCAACAACTCTTTGTTATTCAACCAGTTTTTTTTATATTTTGTCATAAGTTTTCACCTTGAAGAGGTGTTGTTCTGTCCAAGCAAGAATATTTCTCTTGTTTTCTTTTGCAACAACTAAATCATATGTCATCCTCAAATTTGAAATGATAATTTCATGCATTGGTTTCACCTCCGCCATACCTTGCTCAAACCCCTAAATCCCTTGGCGCAAATCATGGGCGTTATACCTTAACTGATACATTTCTGTAAGTACAATTTTGCCCCTGGTGATAAACTCCTCTATCCAATCTCGCACATGCTTCCCATATATGATCAATTGACTCAACTGATGCTAATCAGTCGGTGACTCTAGAACCTGTGGAAGTCATAGAGTGGCCTATGAAGTGCCATGAAGTAGATTTGAAATATATTGCCACAACTGCCAATTTTCAGCCTTGAGGACTGCCTTATCCTCTTCATCCTTAAGCACTCTTCCCTTTAGATTTTCTGCTGCAATCTTAAAGAGATTCACGTCGATATGCCGAGTGTTTTTACTAAGATTGGCCTTGACAATCGTGAAATCATTAATCTCAACCTCATCAATATTCTTATCCTTCGAAGGCGTGGCCGTTTCAATGATAATTTCACCATCTGGATTCCTCTCTATGTGAACTTGTTTCTTTGGCTTCTTCACTGGTGCATTTTGGTAGACGTTGTCAATCTCTGCAAAGTTCAATTGATACGAGGGCTTCCTCCTTTTCCTTCCCAGAATGTTCTCAAGCCAAGACAAGGTGTCTTTACTAACTTCTCTGGGAGGCTCGGCTTCAACTTCATCAATCTCTTCAACCTCTAAATCAATATGGATGGGAGAAGACCTCGGCGATGGTGGAGAATCAGGAGACATAGGCACTGCCTCTGCTTGTGGCACTAGCTCTTTTGGTGGAACTTCAAATATAACTATTGGCTATTCTTGTTGAACTGCATCGGAGAACTCTAGCTTTCTCCTTACACTCTTTGCCATTCTACCAATCTTCAAACATTCTAGAGGGTGGCTCATAGCCTTCATTCTTGGTTTTGGTTTGGAGGAAGAAGGTAGGGATGACTGCACTATTGGTGGCTCTACAACTGGAATAGCTTCCTTTCGCGTCCTCTTGGTGTTTAGGAATATCTTCTTGTTCTTAATAACGTGGCTCGTTCTTTCTTCAATTGAAGTGCTTTATTTGATGGACCAATTGACTTGTGGAAGTGGCCACTGCTCAATTTGATCTCTGGCGTACATAGGAAGAAGTACTTCTCTATCATCATCAGACAATCCTTCTACATCTTCTGACAAGAAATCAGTCATATGTCGAAGGGTAAACCTGTTGTTACTGCGCCTTCACACTTCGAACTCATCCTCGCAATTAGCCCAGAAATCTTCAACTACGGGCACATGTACTTGATTTTGGCAAAGACGGGGTGCAAAGGCACCATGAGGATCGTATGATCACCTCTCGTTGAACAACTTGAGGCCAAACTTAGAAAACTCATCGCCCATCACCTTGGCATCTACCGATAATCTACATCTGTAGGTACCCATCTCAACTGGAAAACTAAAAGCAGCCTTCTTTCAATTCCGCAAGAATGTGTGAACTTCATACACTTGCCTTAGAAACTCCATGAAAACCACCTCATCTGTGGGATATCTCGACAACATGACTGGACTACTTGAGAAGCCGTACACTCTGATGTAGGAGAATGTAGGAAACTGGATGAACCAATCAGCCCACTCCGCCATTGCTGCCCTAGCAACTGATGAAATCCGTACATGCAACTCATTGTCTAAGTCTCTCATTGTATGCATCAAGAATGCATCATTCACCTGCCTATAATGATGTGTTGACTCTGAAAACTCCAGCTGTGGGTAATGATGATATACATGCTAAGTACCCAGAGTTCCTACGATATTCAAACATCTGAATTTGCCTTGATAGGCCATTAGATACACAAGGTAGGAAATCATGTGAAACTCATGGATTTTGAAATATTGGGTCATCTGATGGTGGAGACTATCGCTGATCAAAGTCGGCCAATCATAGAGCTCTGTTTTATCAATGATGTGAGAGATGATATAAAACATCCAAGGCTGGAATTTAGTGGCCTCTACTTGACCTGTGACATGGTTGAGTAGGGTAATCATGATTGCAAACTCCTCTTTAAATTCTCCACGCCTGATGTTCTTAGGCAAAGTACTATGTTTCTCCTTCAACCATCTTTGCGCAATTCTCTTCCAGTATTTGTCCTTGTGCATGTGCCACACCTTTTCACATTCTTCAATGGAGATGACTAAGTTTTCCGGCCAAGGTGGTATTGAAAAGCATTTCTCAATAGCATCCAGCATGAGGCTGCAAACAATTTTCCCATCTACTGCTTGGATTTCTCATGTTGTAGGATTGTAATGCTTGACACAAGCAATTAAAAACTCAAGACTTTGCACTGAGATGAGGATTGAAGCTGCTGCAAGCAACCCCAAATGACCAAGATGTCTAACTGCAACATTTCCTGCGTCTTCCAAAGCACGCAAGTCGAACACTGGATTTATATGATGCAAATTAGTTTCAAAAGTTTTTATATAATCATGATACAACACTGGCTCAATTTTAAATTCCCTGGGAGAATACTCCATGCTGAAAAACTTGAATTTTGACTGTAAACTCGATTATGCTCGAACAAGTTCTGCACAAAAGCTAAAAATAGTTCGCTGATTTTTCTTCTTTAAAAGGCAGATTTTTCCAAAAAAAATCTGAGATATGGTTTTTGTGAACAATCTCGTTGTGAAGAGACTCAGGTCGTCCGATTTCGAAAATATTGATGGCTGATTGAAAAAGCAAAAACCCTAAAATTTTAGGATTTTCCCAAAAAAAGCTGAGTTGGGTATTGTGTAGAATCACGTTTCAGAGAGACTCACTTGAACAGATTTTGGAAAAACTGAGGGTTTCCTAAAAAAGCACGGAAAAAGCAAATTCTTGAAAATTTTAAAATTTTACAAAGTTGTAGAGAATCAGAAACCAAGTTGACCCAGATTGATCGAAATTGAAAAAGATGACCCCCTTCTTCTGAAAAAATGATGCCTTAGAAATTTGAAGCATGAAAAAGCGAGCCTCTAAGCAACCTAATTTGGAAAATATGAAAAACTTTGAAAAAGCACCATGTTTTGACCTTCAAATCTTGATATGAATAAGATTATATGTTTCCTCCTCTAGACGCCACCTGCAAAAGATGTGAATAATGAATGCAAAGGCCTTCTTAAATAGGTTTTGAGGATAAAAAACGCTTTATTCTCCAACTTTAAATCTTTGAAGCCAATCCGGAAGTAGGTTCATTGAACGTAGACACTTTTTTGCATGATGAATGATGAAATTTGGAAATTTCACTAAGGCATGGATTCTTGGGCACCTCTCTTGGACTAAGGCGCCTTTACTTGGCAAACTTAGCCATTTTCTTGAAATTTTCAACTTTTTTGCTTGATAAAATGCATCTCTTCGATCTTTGATTCTGGACACCAGATGAATCCCATGAATTGACTGATGATCTCATTGCGAAGCCTGATCAAATTGTAGAAGATTGTTCTGGAAACTGCAACTACTAAAAACTGATTCTGAGCCCTCAAAATCTTGGGCACCCCTAGCTATTTGGGGTGCCCAATTCCTCCAAACTTAGTTTTTTCTTTATGTTCTTCAATTTGCTTGTTTTCTGAACTTCGGATGAATTTTCTGTTGAACTTGCAATTCTGGCAATTCAGAAGGTCCGATGAACTGGATAGTGGATTCGTTGGATAGCTTGACTAAATCCAAAAAGAAACTTCTAGAGGTGACTTGCCCCGAAAACTTCATCTGATGGGTTAAATTCCTAGGCGCCCCTGGCTACCTGAGACGCCCAACCTTGCCAGACTTAACCATTTTCATGATTTTCTTTTTCTTTTCTTCATTTTCTCTGTCCATTCGACCTGCAATATCTGATGACTGGCAAATCTTCTAAGTTCACCATTGAATTT
Organism: Sequoia sempervirens; assembly: GCA_007258455.2. Lineage (NCBI taxonomy): Eukaryota > Viridiplantae > Streptophyta > Pinopsida > Cupressales > Cupressaceae > Sequoia > Sequoia sempervirens. The sequence continues at coordinate 17,776 of VDFB02152494.1, forward strand.
GTTAGAGAGCCCGCTGGAATCTAAAGGAATGTTCTAAAGACTGCTAACCCTAAATCCCCTTGTGTGCCCTCAAAAACTTGGGTGCCCCTGGCTAGCTAGAGCGCCCAGACTCTCCAAACTTAGAATATTTTCCAATGATTTTCAACTTTCAACTTTGACCTTCCATGCCTTGTCCTCCATTTGATTTGAAACTACGGTGGCTGAAGAATCTAATGAACTGGCTGAGACATCCACTAGATAGCCTAAGAGATTCTGAAGAAGATGAGCATATTTGCAAACCCTAACAGTTGGATTTGACCTTCCAAAACCCTAGGCACCCCTGGCTTCCTGGGGCGCCTTTACTCACCAGACTTAGAACATTTTTGATGTTTTTCACAATTTCTAGTTTGCTCCTCAGACAAAACCTTTATTTTCAATCCAAGATTCCGGCTAACTGATTGATCCGATGGACCTGTTGATAGTTTCACTGCGACGCTAGAAGAATTCTGAGCAAAAATGTCTTGGAAGCAGAAACCCTAATTTCATCTTCTGAGGCCTTGAAATGATGGGCGCCTCTGGTTATGAGACAGCCTTAGAGATTTTTCATGATCTTAATAATCTGTAGTTTTGTCCTTCTGATGCAACTCCTCTGTTCAATTTGAGATTCTGGTTGTTTGACAAATCCAATGATCTTGCTAATGAACTCATTGCAAAGCTGAAAGAATTTTGAGAAGAATCCCCAAAATGGAAAACCCTAAATACTGTTTTTGGTGATCTTAAAGGTTGGGTGCCCCTGGCTACCTGGGGCACCTAACTCTTCTAGAGTTAGAATATTTTCTTCTGAGTTTGCATTTGTCAACTCTCAATTTTCCTCCTCGTGTTCTCCACTCCGTGCTTGTCGTTGCTCGATCTGTGCAGTGTTTGAGACCTTGAATTTGACACCTAGCAGTTGAGCAACCTCCATTGATGACCTTGGAACTCCTGATTTAGCTTTTGAAAAAGTAGAATAGATCCACCAGGGAAAAACTGACCTTTTGAGGATTCTGACTAGACTAGCCTGATGAGGAAGTATTTTCAACCAATTAAAATCAGTTTGAGCCTTGGAAGCAAAATTTCTATTTTTAGAAAATTTTGCCAATATCCATTTAAGAAACCCAAAAAAAAGTCTATTTTTAGAAAATTCCCTAAAATTTAGAGCCAAAAAATTGAGATATGGGTCTTGTAGACAAGGTCGATCTGAGCAAACCTAAATTGTCCGATTTTGAAAATTTTGACTTTTTGACCAACATGCGTGACATGCAAATTTCCATTTTTCTGACCTTTTTTTGACAATTTTAACAAGACTTTTAACCATTTTTTCAAAATGTCTAAATGTAGCAAAAATTTTAATTTGGGGTACAACAAATATCTTGTGGGCAGCAAGTTTATAATGAGGACTGATCATAATAGCCTCAAGTTTTTCATGGAGCAAAAAGGATTAAATGAGAGACAACAACTTTTGGGTAAATATGCTTCAAGGGTATGATTTTGACATTGAATTTGTCAAGGGAAAAAATAATGTTGTTGCTAATGCATTATCTAGAAACCCTTCATTTAGCTCACTTTCAGAAATTTCAACTTCTTGGAAGGATTACATATTAGTAGAATATTCAAAAAATCAGCATGCTTGTCATATTCTAGATGATAAAATCAATGATGAAAGGTATAAAGTGTTGAATGACATCATCTATTATAAGGATAGAATCTATTTAGTACCGGAAAGTAAGCTCAAACATAAGATTCTTATTGCTGTCCAAAACAATCAGCTTGCTGGTCATCTAGGTTATTTGAAGATATACAGGTACATTTGTGAAAGATTCTCATGGAAAAGTATGAAAGATGATATTCTCAAACATGTGAGGGAATGCATAGAGTGCCAAAGAAACAAGGTTGAAGTTTCTTTACCAGTAGGGCTATTACAACCACTTCCCCTTCCCAATCAAAAGTGGGAACAAATATTGATGGATTTCATTACTGGGCTGCCTAAGGTCAATGGTAAGGACTGTGTTTTTGTTGTGGTGGATAGACTCACTAAATATGCTCATTTCATGCTAATGCCTTTTTAGTTTAAAGCAATACAAGTTGCTGGTCTCTTTTTTGAACAAGTTTTCAGACTTCATGGTGTGTCAAAAAGTGGAATAGAACTCGATCATAGCACTAGTTATCATCCACAAACGGATAGTCAAACTGAAATTGCGAATAAATGGCTTGAAGGCTACTTGAGGAACTATGTCTCAGGGCAGCAAAAAGCATGGGCAAAGTGGTTATATTTGGCAGAATTTTGTTGCGGCACTACATATCATATGAGCATAGGTATGACACCTTTCAAAGCTTTGTATGGTTATGAAGCTTCTACATTTGTGGATTTGATTTTTTTTTATTCTAGAGCTCCAAAAGATCTTGAGTGGGCAAAAGAGAACCAAGATATCCTTAAGGCACTTAAGGATAATATTCAGATTGCACAGGAACAACAAACAAAAAATATGCTGATCGCCATCGGGTTGAGAGGTCTTTTGAGGTGGGAGACATGGTATTTGTGCATCTTCAACCTTACAGACAATCCTCATTGAAGGTAAGTGGAGCAAAAAAGTTTAAACCAAGGTTTTATGGGTCTTTCAAGGTGATCAAAAGAATTAGTGAAGTAGCATATGAGTTAGAGTTACTAGCTACAAGCAAAATTCATAATGTATTCCATGTGTCATGCCTCAAGAAGGCTCTTGGACAGCATGCGACTCCTACGGAACTACCTCCCATGGATGAAGAAGGTAAATTGATACTCATTCCAAAAACAATTTTGCAAGTGAGAGAAAAAAGGTTGAGGAATAAGGTAATTTTTGAATATCTCATCAAATGGAAAAACTTGCCTTTCGAGGATGCAACATGGGAAGGAAAGGATATTCTTGAGCATCCTAGTCTACAAATGTTTGAGGGCAAGCATTCTTTGGGTGGGGAGGACTGTAATGCCCCCAACCCAAATCATGAGGATTAATAGCACATTGGCTGTCCTTTCCTTGGATTACCCAAGAGGAAGAGGACGTAGAGCATTATTGGGTAAGTATGGAGTCTTTGGCTTGTATTATATTCTATTCTTAAGTTGTGTGCACACTTTTTTATGCAACTTATGTGAACTTAAGTCATTTTAAGTTGTGGGCACGTCTTTTTAGGCAACTTAAGTAACTCCTAGAAAAGACCTATGTTGTCCCTCTTTTGATGTACTTTAAGTGATTTTAAAAAGCATGTGATAAAAAGGTGAAGGGGGCGTGGGTTTCCTAGGAGCTTATTGGTTCAATTTTTAGGGTTTCAATGTGGAGCATTGGATTAAGAGGTGGTGAATCAAGGGTTGGGATTAATGCATCTCTTTGGGAGATATTATAAAACTCTCTAGGGGTCTTTTAGAGCTCATTATGTTGTGAGTTTTTTGTTTATTGCTGCTGCAACTTGGCTTAAGGTCTGAAACCCTTGAGTATCCTTGGTTTCAGAGAGACATATGGGCTCCCCCTAGTCAGAAGGGCGTGTTTCGTTGGAAGAGTTTTGGTTTGTGAAACCCTAGCACATCAATTTTTAGGGCTGCAATTGTCTATCAGGTTTGGAGGCCAAATTGGAGATAAAATTCAGAGTTGAAGGTTCAGATTTGGAGTAACTTCAACATTGTATTTCATATTTTTGAGCATTCTCGAGAACGGCAATAGAAAATCAAACCTAGCACTAATTTATTTTGGGAGTTGACACCATATTTGAAGATGGCTAGGGTTTGATCAAGGTTTGAGGTGTTTAGATCTGCATACCCATTTTAGTTTTATCTCATAAAAATAGAAGAAAAATCATAGTAATGCATTTTTGAACTTTCTAGGCAGAAATAAAAAAGATTTCCTTACTTTTCCTAAGTTCAATAATACTCAAAAATTTATTTCTTTTAGCAAAAAAATAAGATCATTAATCTGATTGTAAATCTGAGTTTGTTGTTGAAATTCTTATATGCAAATTAAGTTTCAGATTTTTTTGTGCCCTAGCTTTGGAAATATTGTTATTTTTCTATTATCCCTATTTGGGGAAATTATCATATATGCAATCTTTGCTTTGGACCTTCAAAAGACTAGTGATAAATTCCATTAATATGCTCTCCCACTTTTGCTCAAGAATAGGCAATGGCTGAAGTAAACCTACAAGAAAAGTATGCTCAGACTTGTTTTGCTGACAAGTCATACACTCTCTAACATATCGCAAGACATCATCCTTGAGAGTCTGAAACCCTTCCATGAGGATCTCTCCCTAATTTGCCTGCAGATTTTTAAGAACCCTAGATGTCCTGCTAGGAGTATCATGAAAAACCCTCAAAATTATACCCTTCATCTTAGATTCAAGTACCAAATATATCATGTCCTTGTATATCACATCATCAACCACTTTATATTTGTCATCTTGAAACTTGTCGTCCTTGAGCTCACATGCAAATGTATTCTTAGAATACTCAACCAACAGGTGAGCCTTCCAATCAGCTGAAATCTCTGACATAGAGCAAAGTGTGGGTCTCCTAGATAGTGCATCTGCTACAATATTCTTCTTCCCCTTATCATATTCGATATCAAATTCATACACTTGAATCTTACTCACCCACTTTCGTTGTCGTTTGTTCAAATCATTTTGCTCTAGAAAGTATTTCAAAGTGTTGTGATCTGTTATGACCACAAATTTTCCACCCGCCAGATACTGTCTAAACTTTGCCAACGCATGCATGACGGCAAGCATTTCCTTATCATAGGTGGAATATAACTGCTCCACATCTCTCAACTTCCTACTTTCATAGGCTATGGGATGCCTGTTTTGCATAAATACAATGCCTATTCCTTCACCTAATGCATCACACTCTAACACAAACGGTTGAGAGAAATCTGGTAAAGCTAACACTGGACAAATGCTCATCACCTCCTTGAGCCTATCAAATGTAACATGAGCCTCATCCAACCATTTGAATGCTCCCTTCTTAGTGGGATCTATAAGAGGTGCAACCAACTAAGAGAACTCCTTGACAAATCTCCTATAATATCTACATAACCCGAGAAAACTCCTCAAATCAGAAATGTTCTTCAACTGTACCCAATATAGAATGGCATGTATCTTCTCTTGATGCACCTTCACTCCATCAGCACCAATCACCTTTCCTAAATATAAGATCTCTATCATTCCAAACTCACATTTGGAAGCCTTCGCAAATAGGCACTATGCCTCCATAATGTCCAACACCTCATCAATGTGCCTGTATATCAAGATATCATCGAAGAATACCAATACAAACTTTCGCAATTGCCTATTAAAGATGTGATTCATACATGACTAGAAAGTTGTAGGAGCATTAGTAAGACCAAAGGGCATAACTAAAAACTCATAATGTCTATAGTGGCATCTAAATGTTGTCTTATGTATATCCTCCTCACGGACTTAATCTGATGGTACCCTAAACAAAGATCAATCTTCGAAAAGTATATTGCCCCATGTAACTCATCCAATAACTCATCTATGGTATACGGTACTTGTTCTTAATGGTCTTCTTATTCAAGGCATGGTAATCAATGCACATCCTCATCGTGCCATCCTTCTTTACCAAGACCACTGAAGATGCAAAGGGACTGGAGATAGGTCTGATTTGTCCCATATTCAATAACTCCTATAATGTTTTCTCAATCTCCTCTTTGAATCTTTTGGGATGTCAATAAGAGTGGTAATAAAAGGCTTGGAGCCCTCCACTAACTCAATCACATGCTCAAATCCACGATTAGGAGGTCTACCAGGTGGAATATCTCCAAACACCATACTATGCTTATCCAAAACCGTTTGAATGTCCACATGATAATGCTTGTCATCACTAGAAGAGGATTTGGAAGACACGAAACATTGGGCTGCCCATGCAACCTCACCATGTCTAAACAAAGCCTCCATTCTCTTCGTTGTCACCACCTTTGACACACCATCTAATAAAGCTCTCAATACTATCTTCCTTGCATCTGCCATGAACTCCAACTCCATCTTTTAAAAGTCTCGACTATATCTGCCAAGTGAATGCAACCACTATACTCCCAAAACATCAGTCTCGCCAATCCCAACCACATAGAAGTTATTAGTAACTATATAGCCACCCAACTGAATGCTCAACTATGAAACCTTCTTAGTACAACTCATTTTGAACCCATCAACTACAACACTAAATCCAGGAAAATCCTTGACTTGCAATCCTCTCTTTACCACTACACCCTCATCAATGAAATTATGAGTTGCCCCACTCTCAACTATACACGTAACCCGTTGTCCCTTGAAGACACTCCTCACCCTAAAAGGGTGGTACTTAGGGACTCCTAATAATGTAGCAATAGTACCATGCACCATCTCTCTTGTAGCAGTATCATCATGCTCTAACTATTGTTCCTCATGTTCACTCTCTGAACTAGTGTCTACTACCTCTTCATCAATGTCGGAAGTGACCTCTATATAATGTGCTTTGCCTTTTCCAAAGCACCTGTGACCAAGTTCCCATGGTTCCTTGCAAGAGAAACATAACTTCTTCCTGTGCAACTCATTCCTCGTCTCAAAATCCATCTTAGGTGGCATATGCTTAGGCTGAATGAAAGTTCTCCTAAATGGTTTATTACTCTTCAAACTCTTCTTTTGGGACTGATGTGTAGGATGTGTAGTTTTAAGATCAAGTGCCATTTGAATACATCCTGCAGTGTACAAGGCTTGGAAGCCTTCACCAAACCCCTTAAATTTGCATTCAAAACCTCTACAAACAACATTATAACTCTTCTTTTCGACATATCAGGAACCATAACACAAACATTTTGGAACTCATTAATGTAGCTATCAACATCACCATTTTGTCTAATCAATGCCAACTCACAAAAATACATCTCTACATCCTTTCGATCAAATCTAGCAATCAATTGGCTACTAAACTCATCATAAGACTATATCAAAGCATGGTTTTGTGTTACCAAACCATGAGGCCACCAATCATATGTTGCTCCCTCCAAATGTAAGGTTGCAAACTTAATTGCCTCTTCTTTTGGCATGGGTTTTAGTGTCAAAAATGTATCAAGCTTTTGTATCCAAGCATGTGCCATGCTTTTCCCACCACCATCAAAATTAGGAAGAGTTAATTTGCTCAAGTCATGTTGATACTCCCTATGTGGGCCTCGTGGTCTTTGTTTTTGCTGTCTTTTTCCTATCTTTATGTTGGTTCATATATTGGTTTAATGCTCTCATTTCTAATTTCATGAGGAAGTGTATGGTACTCATCATATATTGCTATTACCTCATCAACCAATGGCTGCTCTTCTTTGAGTTGTGATGCTTCCTCATCCTCCCTTGGTGTGAATGTAAGTTGGAAAGGTCTACCTAAATCACCTGTATTGGCACCCCTTGGAAAGTTATTACCTGCATCACTACCTTCCCTTGTAGTATTCCGAATCACCTTGAGGGAATTCATATATTGTGACATTTTTCCAATGGTTGTAATAAACAGTTGTGAAATTTTTGCATCATTTGCTACTGTCCCTGTGCTAGATCATTCAATATGTTTTCCACACTAGGCTGGTCAAATCTCCTCTTAGTCCTATCCCGAGGACTCTCATTACCTAAACCCACCATTGATTTAGTTCCTTCTATAACTATATCTGGCTGCCTTGCTACTAATGCAGCCAAAAAAGTATCCTCTTTTGAATATGGTTCAACTAATTGGAATTTTTTTTTTTGTTCTATTTTCATATTGTATAGCTATAATAATATTATAATTTATAATTTGTCGGTATTGGCAAAGTGCGATGGTTTAAATACAATGTTGTTCTTGCCACCAAACCCCGTTGGGGTTTTATTTTTGTGTGTTTATGTTGGGCATGAGGTCCCCCGTTTGTGACCTCACAGTTCATAGCTCCAAGTCAAAAGTGTTTACTCCTCAAAAAAATATATATTGTAATTTATAATTTATTAATTTATTTTTAATTATTTTAATTTTAATACTGTAAATTGTATATTTAAATAATTTTAATATTTACAATATTAATTCATTTTTAATAGTTTTAACCTTTAATATACAATATAATAAAATTATAAATTATAAATTAAAAAAATTAATAATAATATAAAATTATAAAGAAAAAAATAAAATTAGTAATGTTTATTTTAATTTATATACTGCAAAAGTGTAAATTTAAAGTGAAAATTCTTACATTAAATTGAAAATAATTAATATTATAAGTACACTAATTTTCAATTATAAATCTTAATTTTATTTTTATTTTAAATAGTTTATAAATTTAAATATTTGACATTTACTGTTCAATAATTGTTTTTCGAACATGTTGTAGAGTATAATAGTGGTCAATACTAGCTCCATTGGTCGACCCACCTTCAAAACCAACGCAAATTCACCTTTATGGAGGCATGTAAAAATGATAGAACAAATTAGAGGTGGTGGAACATTTGTTTAGATATGCAACGTATGTAAAGCGAGGTATACTAGCTTGTACAACCAGCCCATTTTTATGCCATTTCCAATATGGGAATCAAAGCAAGTCCAAGAAAGGATGGTAAAGGTGTGCCACCTCATCAAATAGAAGAATATATTAGAGAGCAAGAGTAAGCAGATGCAAGAGTTGCCTGTAGCGCAAACCATCCTTTAAGGAGAGGAAAGGGATCATGAAGGTCCCTCGTTTCTCCATCTCACAATGTCTTCCCTAATCTTGTAGTAGAGAGCCACCTATTTTTGGGTAGGAATGAAGAGCCTGCTAATATGAAGAGAATGAAGGGGCCATTAGAGAGAGCATTTCAAAATGATGCTAGAGAGATTGCAAATCAAACCATTGCAAGATGTCTCTAAAAAAACTGTTTGTCCTTCAATGTTGTTCAATCACCATATTGATATGATATGTTGAGAAAAGTAAATAAGGCTCCACAAAAGTACATAGGGCCAATTATGAGAAAGTGTGCAACACCTTAATAGAAAAGGAGGTGAAAAATATAGACAATTCATTGGCTCCCATTAGAAACTCATGGATACAAACAGAGGTGTCCATTATTTCCAATGGATGGAAGGATGCAAGAAATTGGTTGTTACTCAATGTGATTGCAATGTGCCTTAAAGGGACAATATTTTTGAAAGTCATGGATTGTGAGGAGCAAGTGAAGGATTCACAATTATTGTTGTCATCCTTATACAATGCATTCAAGAAGTGAGTCCTCAAAATGTTGTCAAAGTAGTAACAGACAACACAAAGAAATGTAGAGCAGTGGGTATGTTGGTTGAGACATGGTTTTCACATATATTTTGGACACCTTGTGCTGTCCACTTGCTTGACCTCATGCTACAAAAGTTGGGCAAGAAAATAAATTGGATCAAACAAATCTACTATGAGGCTGAAGAGATCCAAATGTTCATCAAAAACCATCACATGTCACAGCCCATTTTTATGTCCTTCCCTTTCTTTAGTTTTCCTTTAATTTATCCCCCTTTTCCCCTTTATTAAATTATAAATATTGAGCCTAGCCCTATCATATGTGAAAATCCCCAATTTACCCTTCCTAAAACCTACTTTGTTGAGCTTATATTTAATGTGACCACCCACCATAAGATGGTAACCTTCAAATGTCATGTCCCCGACTTTGTAGCACTAAGAGATTAATCAGTGAAAGACAAATAAATAAATAGCATACAAATAATTGTCAAGTTCCAAACGTGGGTAATTACGATTTAAATATAATTAAAATTATCATTGATAATATTATAATTATAAATATAATAAACCTAAGAATTATCAATACTATTCAATACTCAAAATATTAAAATATCAACATAAGCTTTAAGTAAGCCTTTTTCTGATTATAATCATATTGCTAAATGGATACAATTAGTAAATAAAATAATAAAATGAATATAATCTAAAATATTCATAAGTACCAAGTAACAATATTATAATTATAATTGTGAGCATATATAAATAATAATAATCCTAATTTAGAATATTGCAATCTAAAGCTGTGGCCAGCGATTCATATAAGACAAACAATTATAAAAAGCAGCACCTACGTATGACTGGCAACTCATATCATTTACAAAAGGCAGTAATTAGTAATTGGAAAAGGCACCGTTTATGTCTAAAAGAGATTGTAGCAAATGGACGTGCCTCTTCATGAGATCGCCTCCCCCCCTTTGATCGTTCCTCTTGGGGATTTTAGAAGGTATTTAAAAGGAGGCAATAAATAGAATGGGAACATCATCACCGCTGTAGGAACATTCCGATCGTGGAATTAGAAGACTTCTTTCTATCGATCTGGAAATATGCAAAGAATAATATAGAGGCTGCATACCTCAACAAGTTCTTAGATTATTATGAGTGTGGTCTGCTATGAGAAAAAATAAAGCATCGAATGGAAGGGTAAGTGCTGTCATATGTTGAACAAAGATTAGTAAGTAAGAATAGTAGATATCAGTTATAATAAATAATTTAAATTACAGTTGAGGCTTATAAATATATTTAGGTATGTTATTATTTATGAATATATCTACATACATTGTGATGGTTAAATATAAATATACTCAGATATATATATTATGATGCTTGGGTAGTAAATGTATGAATTAAGAATTTAGTAATGGTAGGTGTTGGACATATATATCTGATATATATGATAGATATAATTATAACAAATATAATATGTTCCCTGTATATACAATTTATATGTGATAAATATATTTTGTGGGAATTGATAAATATATATGCAGATATATATATATATATATGTATATATATATTGAGACTCGTAAATACCTCATAGAGAATGGATATATAGCATATATATATATATATATATATATATATATATTACTCACAATTAACCAATAATAATGCTTGCAGCAATTATTGGGTCTTAAAGGTGATAATGACTCTAATTTGATAAATGATATTATCTTTCGTATCTTGATAGACATTTAACATCTACCTTAATATAATATAGAAAGAATCTTTGATAGAAGTGATAAGGGAGAAATGAGTAACCCCCTTGATAAATGGGTATATATTTATACCTTCTTTGATCTTATTAGAAATAATCACTGAACTTATTGTTCTTTAACGCTCCTAATGTCTCTTTGAGAATCACTTTGAGTGCAAGATTCAGGTTTAAGTGTCTCCGCTAGAAAGGGGTCATTACACCAAACTTGAGATTTCTTTAAAAAATAACCCTGATTATCATTCAAGATCATTACCCAAAGTTGGATACACTAGGTTGGCATTGAATTTTTATCCTCCTGCCACCAAATTGAAATGCAAACTCATTAATTGCTAGGGCTCTCCAACTTATGCGTTGTTATCCTAAAACATTCCTTAGCAAGATCTTTAAATCAAGCAACCTTTGCCTCATTTTTACATAGGAAAAGTGAATTTTTGAGTTTTTCATATTGTTTAGGCTATCTCTACTCATAGATGACATTTCTATAAAGTTTCAAAAATTGCATGAGTAAATTAGGTATGTCCCCAAACTTTGGGGTAATTTTTATTAAGCCCTCAGGCAATGCTGCAACAAAATCTTCATCACTAGGTAGCTGATTTCTATGGTTTTTCATGGGTGAGCAATTTCCATTTATGATTCTTGTTTGAAATTCATGTAATTCTCTAACATTTTTACAAGTTCTCCTCCCTACCTTTTCCCTCCATCTATTCAATCCATCCTCATCCATTTCCATTTCCATTTAATTCCATTTTTACGTCTCCTACACTCTCCCTCTTCATTATCAAGCCATAGTTTGACTATCCCTTCCATATACCTCTCATCTTCCTTCAAAACTTCCATCAACCCACTTTCACTTCCCGACTAAGTTGTCGGTTCTGGTACGGGTTCATATACGAGTACGGGTACAACGGTACAGCAAAAACAAATCTTGGGTACAAGCACGAGAAACATAATGTCATAAGCATGTTCAAAATTATAAATTTAATTATAAGAACAATGATATTCATTAGACATAAATGATAAATTATAAATTATTCGTTATGATTTCCACGCAACCAAAATCCAATAGTTGGCGTATTGGATTATTTCAGGAGTAGCCGATATCTCACATTGAGTGGTAGCACCATTACAAGGGGAAGAATATTATTAAAGCTTAAGTCATTTATTTATCCTTCTATAATCTTTGAGGTGGTCCGTTATGAGAAAAGACTGCAAAGAGGCTGGAATTAAATCAAATTTTAATTGCTTATTGTAATGTCCCTTGTCCTGCTTTGCCCTAGAATTTGCTTGTTGATTAGGTTTAGGGTTTTTTCTTCACTTCATCAACTGGATAACTCTTCAATGGGGTATTCCTAGCTAAAACCTACATTCCGCATATGGACAATATTTCCACACATACACATATCTATTAGAATTAACATCATGGTATCCAATCATAGAAATCATCACAAATGCAACCATTGTATACTAAGAAAACACTTCGCCTATTGGAGGAAGCTAGTAGAGCTTACAGTGGTCTAGGCCTACCACCCCTCCATGGCCCTTCCCTTCTTTGGTTCGGGCGGACTTGAGTGGGACCTCCACCCTTCCATGGCCTATCCCTACCTTCAGACAGGGCGGATCTTAAGTGGACTCTCCACTCATCCATGGCCCCTCCTTGCATTGGGAATACGCAGATCTTAAGCGAGGTCTCTAGGCACCACTTTCTCAAGCCCTTCCTCCTAAGCAGGTTTTCAAACACACAATGCCTAATGGAGGAAGCCAGCGGAGCTCATAGTGGTCTAGGCCTACCACCCCTCCATGGCCCTTCCTTTCTTTGGTCCAGGCGGACTTGAGTGGGACCATCTAGGCACCACTTTCTCAAGCCCTTCCTCCCGAGTAGGTTTTCAAACAAATTCAAGCACTCAGATTTATACTTGGACATTAATATGCAATTGTAGCTATACATGTTATTCATAAAGAATAGCATCTAGATCCATAAATAGTATCAATAAAGGGTTATCTATAAGTTATTACTCATAGACAATATTAGTAAGAATATTAATATCAACAACATTACTTTGCATCACAAATAACAATAATGATATTCTAAATAGCATTCTGCATCAAACATTATTTAACACCTATGGTTCCATATCATTACATAATTATCTTTATTCATAACATAGCTACCAAATAACAATAATGATATCATAAATAATATCATATATTAAATATTACCTAACAACTATGCTTCCCTACACATCATAATATTATCTTATTCATAATAATTAATAACAATACGTATGAATTATTATTAGTTACACTATTATTTAAATCCATGATATATTTATCAACATCATTATTCAAATTTACAAATATTTATCTAAATACTTACCTCTTATTGCTGGTCAATTCTGCAGATTCCCTATATAAAAATAAACTACAACTATTATATTAAATTAAACATGGATCAGAATTACCACTGCTGTTGGCTGTTTACTCCCTTTGTCCTTATTCCCCATCATTCGTTTAGAATATGTTTTATATCCCCCTTTTATTTATTCATCAATTCCCTATTTATGCCTTCCAAGAAATGTGATCCATTTAAAAGACACAATGTTTCATAAGTATACACCTCCTTCAAAAGAAGTGACTTTTTGCAAAGGGATCGACCTTTCCTAACATGTTAATAATTCATCAAACAGTGCTGATATTATGTTTTATTGCTAATCGTAGGATTCTTAGTATGGTCTCCTATCGCTGCTCTATAGTCATTTAATGGGAATCGCTGCGCTGGGTTTATAGTTACTATAAGCAATTGCTGTTGTTTATATATTTTATATATTATATTAATATATATATATATTATTTTTATATTAAATGTTTCTTGTTTAAAATATATTTATTATTATTATTTTTATATTAGTTTTCTTTTTTATATCTTTTAGTATTTATATATATATTATAATGATTATAATTACAATGATTTTAAGTCGTTAATATTTATTTTGTATTATCAATATTATAATATTATCTTATGATAATGTATTTTATTTATTTTATTCATTTATTTGCATTTCAATGCGTTACAATTTCGGGGACATGACACTTATACACTTGTGGGAGGCTTATGATTGTTGGTGTATGAATATCGGCTTATTAAACTCTTCAGATGGCCGCTATAGATAGTGAAAATTATCGATCCATACAAGTTTAAAAATCCGCCTACCATATTTGGAGTTGTCGTGATTAATTTGGCACGAATGGGATGTATGAAATATTAGCTAAGTTTTGAATCATCAAGTTACTCAATATTACTCTGCCCTGGGAAATGCCAAAATGAATATAAATGAGGTACCTTCTCGTCGCATGGAAATCAGAAGGATTCAGCATATGTTATAACCAGAATCGAGTAACAGCTACCTTATAATTATTGCCAAACGCTGATGATAGAGAGACCACCATGTTCATTCTCACTGGTACGCTCGGGTCCTCCTTGGGTCCGGCCAAGGTTCCTCCTTGGGTCCCTGGGTTCCCTATGAAGGACCCACAGAGAACCTGAGGGCCCAAGGAGGAACCCTGGCCGGACCCAAGGAGGACCAGAACCGAATTTTGCCGAGTACGGGGGCCAAAACAGAAGGACCCGGTAACTTAGCTTTCCGATTTTCAAACCTTACCCCCATCCCTCTCCATTTCAGTTAAACCTCCATCTTTTCCTTTCACCTTTGTGTTGTATTTCCCATCACATTTTATCTTGCTTTTGTGTGCTCAACTCCTTATTTGCCACTCCTAAGTGTTATTTGTCAGTCTCCCATCAAACCCTTGTCATTGTGCTTCAGACTTATGTTTCTCCCTGTCATTTTAATCCTCTTTGAAGCCACATAAACCATCTTGCTTTGTGTTCCTATCTTGTTGTTCAAATTCTTCTTCTACCCCACTTGGTTTGCATTGTTTCCATTATCCATTGATATCATCACATGGGTTTCACTTGTTTATGCTTTGATTATGGATGATTTCATTGCATAAATTAGTTTATCAGTTCATTTATCATCTTTATGTTAATGTGGATTAAACTTGAAGCCCACAAGGAGACTGACTGAGGCAGACTCCCCCTAACCCTTTGTTTTTGCAAAATTTCCACTCACATTATCAGCTTGCAGGTCATTTATAAAGAATTTTGGACACTTCCAAAACAAGCTGTAGAAGGAAAATACCCCTTTAATATGATGAAGAAGCTCCCTTGAAAGTTGCAGATGACTATCAGATAAGGTCAAGACGGCCCCAGGAGGTCTAGGCTCCTTTGTTCGCTGTCAAATAGGATCTAGGCCACCACTTATTGATTTAAGGTCCAAAACAGATCCTCCTGAGGTCTCATTTTCTGTCACAGGTCAACATCAATTTCTGGAATCCATGTCTGATCAGATATTAATCATTTATCAGGTGAAAATGGTATTTTTTGTGAATTTTGTCTCTTTCTTCATCATTCAAGAATAGAAAGTTTGATATTCGTTTTGGCACTTCCCTTGCAAGTCAAGAGTTGAGATCCATTGGGACACTTCTATATGTTGTTAACATTCCCTATCAGATTCAAGACCATATCTTGACATTTATCAAGTGAAACCGTTCCACCGTTTCAAGTTGTATCGTTTGTTTCATTCATGTGTATTAGGACCTCATAAATTTGCATCAAATTACATGTGCGCTGTTATTCCTTGATAGGCATACATCTCTGAGAAGCTTGGAACCTCTTTTAAGAGCATTCCTGACAAGTTTTAAGGTCCCACCATCTGCCTAGTCAAGGCCACCCCCTTTGGTCAATGCTGTCATAGTGGCTGTTAGGAGAGGTCAAGGTTGTCATATTGGCTGTTAAATCTTGAGCCGCCTTGAACCCCCTTGATCCTAAGGTTCCCAAATTTTATGGGTAACATCAACACCTGATTCTGAGCATTTTCCTATTAAGCCAATCCATTCTACAGATGCATCTTATTGACCGATATTTGATTTCCAAACTTAAGTCATTTTGCTGATTTGTCAATTTGTGCATCCTAATTGTCTAGTTTGAGCATAGTTTGGTCTAGTGTCTTGTCAATTGTCAATCCCGGCCCTCTTGATTGTTGATTAGTGTTAGACTACTTGGAGATAGTCTTAGAGAAACATTAATTAGACACAATCAAAATGAAAATTATAACCAATACCTTTTTTTTAAAACCTTTATTTTCCGAATTTCCAGTTCTTTCACTTTGCTATTGTGTTCATTTTTATTTACAATTTTTAAAATTCTCATACTGTTATTACTCAAATGCAACCACAAATTTTTTAACATATTTCTTCACCTAACAAATTTAATTTCAATCTTCGCCTAACCGAACACAAATACAAACTCAAACTCTGAGACATAGACTGCAACTAACGGGTTTGTGCCCAGCAGAACCTCTAGCAGGCTTTCTTTGCATATATTGTTGCCAACAACTGACCCCTTTGTTTCCACCTTTTCTGACTCGTCATCAATTAAAATCTCCTGATCCTGACGTCCAATTTCCTTCTGACGCTTTTTCCTTTCCCTTGATTTAAGTAGCATCTTTGAAACCCGCTTCACTTCCATTGACAATATTAATTTGGGTCTCAGTATTTCTTGAATTTGATGGATGAGAACTACCAGTTCTACAGGACTTTTGGTCCCCAGAGTTGATTCTTCAACTTCTGGCCACTTTATTTGGAACTTTAAAGCCCTCTTCTTCTTCCGACTTTGTGCTGCCTGGGTTTACTGGTTCTGGACAATCACTACCTAAATGCTCATGGCAATGGCATTCTCTGCACCTAAGGGAAATAATTTGCATAGGTTTATGCTATAACTACATTTACAAATATATAAACAAACATATACAGATCAAAAAAAAATTCCTTAGCCAGACTGCCTAATTTTTTTCTTAGAGTCAAGATTTTCAGATTTCATTTTCTTCCTGTACGGATCTGGATTTCCTAAATAGTTAACTTAGGTTACATGGGATAATAACCATAATATTAATTGAAGGATAGAGTTTTTAGTAGTTCTCTAAGGTGTCTCTTACCTAAAGAGGAAGAAGAAACCCTGCATAAACTTTTCTTTATTGCAGCTTTGTAAAGGAAGTTCTCTAAAGTATTCCGTTTCAAGCTGATATCAACAGCAATATGTTGGAAGAAATAGATTCCCATGTTTAATATAAATGACAAAGTGTACGGGTCTCCCAGAAAGGATGGGCTGGTATATCAATTTCGAAACAGATAAGGGGCATGTCGTGTGGTGGAATATTTGGATTGACAAAATTAACGGGATTTTGAACAAAAGGGTGGAAACAGGGAGTAGATGGTTATAATTAAAGTTCAAAAAACCTTCAATATTGTAACCATATAGGTAGATATCAAGCACCAAACAAATTGGAGAACAGAGCAACAGGGAAGAGTGGTGGATCCAGGAAGACCAGATCTAAGAACTGATGAGGTTAATGAAATAAGTCCTAAAAAATGCTTAGAAAAAGCAAAAATAACCTTGTTTTTTGAAAAATAATATTTGCACGTTGTCCTCTTCCTGTTCAGTATTAATGGTGTCCTAGGCATTATTATGAAAGTAACTTAGATAACTGAGTTCAAAATTAGAGCAAAGTGGGCTAAACAAAATGTAGCCAGGAGTTCTAGAAAAACTAAAAAGAGCCTTAGAGTTTCTCTGAAAAGAGAATGAAGAGAGATAGTGATTCCTTACTTATTATACGTCATATGAGAGATTCTCTGTCTCAAGAGAACCTAGACGAAAAGATATTACTGTAAAAGTTCAATTAATATAGTAATTAAATAAGAGCATGGACGCATAGTGTAACGAAAATCTATTGACTGTTCGACGATAAATGCTGAGTTTGAGTCAGTAGTGACTTTGTTATGTTGGTTGAATTGATTATTGGTGGACGAAGTGAAGGCCTGGTAATAAGCCCCAGTTCGTAGTCTCGCCTGTTAATCCCAGATTTACCAATCATAAATATATTGTAATTAAACGAACCTATTCTCAAATGGCTGAATAACTGCAAGTCTCCAAACCTGTTTCAAGCTACTCTAACTCAGTACTCAATATGGTTTTTAAATCTACAATTAAGATTTAAGTAGTTAGTGAATAATTTTATAACTTCGTTGTTGCAGCCCCTCCTTTGTTGATGGAAAAAAAGAGATTTGTATAAAACATTGAAGAGATGTGGGGTTAGAAAAGACCTCCAAAATTGGGTTGAAAGAGACAGCGGTAACGAAATTGGGTGCAGAAAGGAGTCTGGTTGCAGAGCGAGACCAACTGCGGCACACGCACGCCGCTGCTGCCGCCGACTTCGCCGGCAGCCTCTCCATTATCGCGTCCATCACGTCCTCGCTCAAACAATCCCCCTTTCTCCTTCCCATACGAACCTCTCTCTACACTCAAACGAACTACGGAAATTCGAACAGAAATATTTTCAAGCGTAACGTGACCAAATGCGAGTTATTTTTGTAAAGCTGCTCTCTTCGGTGTTTAAATCAAAAATTGTGCTTCCTCGTCTCTTCGACACTCTAGAGCTTTTTCATGGTAAGTAGAAGATTGAAATTTCGAAGTATATGACGACAGTCGAGATAATTAGTGGGCCAATTTGCAGACAAGGTAGTGAGCTATTAAGTTTGAAGACGGAAATCTTCAAAACGTGGAGAATTGTTGATTAAAATTACAGCAGAAGAATGAAACTTTAAAAGCAAAAAGATAACAAAGATAAGTTAGGGCTTCACTATTGTATGGTATTTTTTATAACATCTTAGTTCTTTAGTTTTTATTGTGTAAATCCCACATATTGGTTTGGTCAATATTATTAAAATCTTTATTTATCTTATATTATAGTAATAGTAATTTAATTTTAGTTAATTAATAATGGTCATTGAATGTTAAAGTTATGAAATAGAATTGAAAGTTATTATTATGATAATAATAATAGGTTATTAATAGGTGGATGAAGACTGCGAGCAGCGAGTAGTCAAAAGGGTGTTGCGAAGTGCGATGGGCAGCAGACAGGCGAAGGGATGGCGAAGAAGGCTCCGGACACAGCACGAAGACTCGAGCATGGAGAGATGGGCAAGTTTGAGGGTCAGGGATTCGAACCCCTCTTCTTTGGTTCTTTCAAGCACACAAACTCCCCTTCTTGGGGACGTTGTTCCTCAACTTCTCCCCCCATGGAGCCGGAGGTGCTTGAAAAACTAATCTTTAGGCTTTGCAAAAACTCCTCGAATCCCTTTCATGCTTGCAACAACTTCTATAAGGAACAAATTTTGAAGGCCAATCCTTCAATGAATTTAGGGCTAGTCCCTTAGGTTGTGGCATCCTTTGTGTTGCCTACGGAAAACCCTTCTCTCACTCCTGATCCCCCGCCCCCTCCGCAAGCACCTACTTCATGCACATCCCTGTTTTGGGGCGACACAAAGGTTGATCTGGCCTCTGAACCTGTTGATTTCCACGTCTTTGATGAATGCATCAAGGAGGTCTCCTCAAATATCGGTTCTCGGGTGTTGGTTTTCAAATCTTTGGGGAGGCGGCCTCCCATGGATGACTTCATTTCCTAGTGCTTGAACACTTGGGGTGACTTGGTTGCCCCTATGATGAAGTTGTTGGACCACGGGTTCATTCTTGTCACCTTTCTAAACTCAAAGGATTGTACGTTTGTTTTGGATAATGGACCTTGGTTTTACGGAAAACACGGATTATTCATGACTCCTTGGTCTCCTTTCTTTGACCCTGCAAATGTTCAAATCTCCACCATTCTGATATGGTTGTGTCTATATAATTTACCTCTATTTATGTGAAATTCAGGGCTTATTGAATCCTCGATTAATCAAGTTGGTACCTTCATCAAAATTGAGGGAGGTTCTTCCTTTGCTCCCAAACGATTTTTCTGAGTTTGCACCCTGGTTGATATTTGTAGGCCACTACCTCACATGATTTGAATCAATTCATCTCTTGGTTCTTGGCTGCAATATTTAAATTATAAAGGGATTCTAGAGTGATGCTTCAAGTGCAATCATCTCAGGCACAAGATTGTTGGTTGCCAAGAAAAAATTGCCAATGGCCTTCATGCCCTTAATCTCAAAAGATGGGTCCGCAAAGGGGGTAATCCATAGGTTGATTTCATGTGGAGAAATCATGAAAGGTTTATGGCTCATTGCTCCCTGGCTACCTCAGATGGTGAGGTTGATTGACAAGGCTCTGAGAACACTACCCCTCCCATTATAGTGGTTGTGGGATCTCATGATCAATGAGATCATTCTAATTTAGGCCATCGGGACAATAATTTTACTTTAGATAATTAGGATCTTTGGTTGGCTCTTATAGAGGATCATGATCATCTTTTGGATCATGCAAATGCCCTGGCTTGCTTTGATATTCATACCTTATCCCAAACAACAAGTAAGCTCTCAAAGCCAAACACAATTAAGAGGGGCAAGCACAAGGGAAGAAAATATGAAGCAGAAAAAACTTAGGCTTGAAGCATTGGATTCTATAGATGATGCACTCAGTGGATAATGGAAGCGCTTCTCACCAAGAGCAAGCAGAAACAAAAGAAAGGTTGATGTCTTGAAACGTGAAGATATTTTGATTGGTTGAGTTGGTCTTCTATTGGTGTATCTTCGTGTTTTTCTCTTTGTCTTTTTATACTCCTCAATTTTGGGTATGAAGCTTTCTTCTTCTTTTTGGTTGATATGTTATGCTATATAGTAGTGGGTCGACATCCCACAGCTTGCCGATCAAAAAAAGTTATGAAATAGAATTTTAATAAATGGGGGTCTAAATAGTTGTATAGAAAAATAACAAGTCTTCTATATAAATATTTAAAAGGAGGATTAATGAAGTAACAACATTTCAAAGTATTATTAAATTGTCAATAGACACATATAAATAACCTTGTCGACTTGGTCAATAGAACTATTTATACACCTATTGGTCATTCAATAGCACATATAGGTGGTATTATAACTTCTTACTATTAAGTAAGTTTTATCCATCTAAAATATACAAAGAAAAATTGTGAAGTATATATGAGCTAATCATGGTTTTCTTTCACATTGATTACATAGAAAAAGAAAGCCTTCAAAATGTATATCTATTTCTATCAAAGATACGTATAAATGTTTCAAAAAAGCTATTGTTGTGTGAGTGCATTGAGTAACATCAAGACTTGTAGGTGCAATGAATATCAATCATCAAGCATATCTCATCCCTCTTCATCTCCTTAAATATCTTAGAAAGTGTAATCAATCATGTATATTATTTTTTATTACTATTATAATATTGACAATTTTTTCCCCCATTTTATTAAAATTATAGAGAACTTACATTTTTTGGATGAAATGCAAAAAAAATGATATGCAACAACAAAACCTTGAGATATGTAGCCAACTCAAAACTACATTGGTTTTCCAATGACATTGCTCTGCTCACATGAGCAATGGTTGGCATCTTCTTGTATCTTGTCATTATATACTTAAGAAGTGAAAAACACTAAACGGTAGCATAAAAATTATCTAACTTGTAAACTATTAAGCTTGTTTGAATCACCTCGATCAAAGGAAGGCCATTACAAGATTTGATTTTGAGATTTTGCATAACTATATGGCAAGTTTGAGCTATTAAATCTAAGCTTCAATTCCTTCATCTTCATCTATGAAATAATGAAATGTATCCTCGTCAATTTAAAGATAGTGTCAAAAATAAACAAATTGGTGATATGCAAATGATGTTAAATAATATAAACAACTAAACAAAATGAAAACACGATAAAAAATAATAAAAATCTTATTCTTCAAGCTTTCAATGTGCACACTAATTGTAGATTAATTTAACAAGGGAGAAACAAAAAATAATAATGTCCGTAAATACTCACACACAATAAAAATTATTATGTGAATAAAAAATCTTCACACAATTCAAAATGATTTACATAACCAAAGCAAAGTGAATGGAAACATTAATTGTTGGGGGCATATTATTTTGCTAACAACCCTCAAGTTGAGTTTGTAGATTGTTATAGGTGCTTACAAGGACTTGTCTTTAATATTTAGTATGCAATGCATTTCATATTCAAATCTAAGGTAGAACATAGACAGAGACATTCCATTTCAAATCCAAAGACATGCTAGTTTTTAATGCCACATCAAAAAATTCTCTTTATTCATAAAACTAAGTACCCTTATTTTATATTTACCATATTCAATTGTTACAAAATATGTTCTTATAGATATTTCCCAACACTTATTTTCTATCTATTTTTATAAAATTGGTAAAATAGATTTTGAAGGGATCTTGAAACCCTTTACATTAACTTAAGATTAGAAAATACACAACATTGAACCCACAGAAAAATATTCATAAGACACAAATCCAAAACAGCAACCAAGCAAAAAGACCATAAACCACCCAATAAATAGAAATAAGAGACACATAGTAAATAAAATCACCCAAGAATTAAAGTATTTTTTAGTATTTTGGCAGCCTCCAACTCTTGTTGATAGAAGCTCTCATGTAATCTCATAAAGTCTTAGAGTTCCTTCTTCTACTCTTCATATGACTTTTCTTGTTGCTCTTAGTTCTAGCATTGGGGTCTTCCTTCACACTCTTATTAGTATTTGCATTCTTACGTCTACACATTGGATAATAGGCCCCTCAACCTTTTATTTGATTTTATCAAAGAGAATCTTGATTCTCATGGCATTGTTCTAAATGGAGAATTTTTTACCTATATAACCTTATTGAGATTATCCTTTATACCAATCAACTCCTTTTTGAGGGTACGACCAATCTATCATGGTGATCTTTTTTTCATTTCTCTCACTCAACTAATGTGGTCACACTATTCTATTTTAATTCACTAAACTCTTGATCTAGCTTATTTATTTTAGGGATTGCATCCCAACTCTAGAAAATCTTAGAATTTGTTACATATCAAAATTGCTACTCACGGTTCTAGAGGGATTTATCCAACTCAAGTCTAGGGATACATGGCATTCTTCAGGGTGGACAAATATGCTCATCAAGAAAGGGTTAGGGATAATAGGCCAAGTACTAAGAATGGATAAACTCCCCTTTGCTTCAAGCTCAAATAGACCTAGGATGGTATTCCTAGAGGTAACCTTGAACAAGGTTTTTGTTACAAATAAAGGCATCGGTGTGATATACAATCTACAATAGTACCTAGTTGTTGGTTTTGATCCCAAATTTTATCACTAGACCAAAATATACCTACTAGTGTGACCTCTATTAAGTTGATATGCATGCAATTCATGACTCGCCTAGATAAAAACTACTAAGGCTCATTGAGAATATTCCCCTAGATATAACACTGAATAATGAAATGTGTATGAACTTGCTTCCTAATCCTACACTAATATGAATTATTATGTTCATGTTAATCATGTGGAGGGTCAAGGTTCATAGGACTGATGCCTTATGTTGGTCATAGAGTCACATTTAGCCATTAGAGCAACAAACAAGAAATAAGAGTTGAGATATGATACATAACAATCAAGTCTACTTTAAAAACTTCTCCAAATTTATAAGCATTCATATGTAATAAGAAAGAGACCATTAAAAATATAATTTGCAATGAATTAAAGTGTTGTGACACTTATCAAATCAGTGTTACAATCATAGCAGAAAATTTAGTGAGAAAACTTCAAATAAGGAGGATCATCTCACACCTCTTCACTCAAAATCTTCCGAAATATCCACAACTATCCAAGGAGACATCTAATTATTAAATATTTTCCTCAATCAACTACCTCTCTACAACTTTTGGACTGAACTTGTAATGTCCCCTTTTTCGGCATGATCATGTTTGATGGTGGTTAGCCTATTACTCAGACTCTCGTAGGCTAACAGGTTGGGTTAGAGGGTCAATGGCCTTATTTGGTGGGTTTTGTTCATTTTGTCCTTGGAGTTCATTGATTAGCTCACAACATGCCTTGGCAGTTCAGGATTTGACAGCTTCTGACGGCACGTCAATAAATTGAGTTATGAGTGAGATATTAATATTTAAGTGTATTAAAGTGTTTTACTTTATTTGATGGAATATTATAAAGTCAACTTGATTTTATAATAAAGTAATCACTTAAATTTATTTAAGTGAAATATAAAACACTTTATCAAAAGGGGCGCCATTTATTTATTCACTTGACTATTGAAAAGTAATAAAAATACATTTAAATGTATTTTAATGAGAAAGTGGTGTCATTTCCTTGGGATGCGTGCCTTTTGGCTTTATATGCAAACAAAGGAGAAATTGAACTCATTAGTGATTATTGATTATTTGATATTTCCTCTTGGCTTTGTTGAGCATGGGTTTCCTCTGAGACAAGGGTTTCAAGAATTTTATCTTTGGAGAACGATAACTCTTCATAGATCTGTAATTGTGAGACTATGAAAGATCAGTTGAACGATTGCTACAACAGGGGCTTCAATTCAAAAGTTCTACAGTGCTTCAATGAGAATTTTTGTACAGTATTCAATAGTTTCTTCAATAAAAGGCAGGATGAGTTGAGAGATTGGCTTCTTTCTTCATCAGGAGGTCTGATCTGTTTCTTGGTTGTACTTCTTGGTTGAGGACGTGATTTTCCTTTATTTTGTGTAGCTCTTCAGGCAAGTGCGTGGGAGTTCTGGAGAAGAAACGCCTTCTTCTTTGAGGGTTTTGCATATTCTTCTTTTGCGCCTAGCTTGTTCCCTTCATCTGCTTCAGTTTAAGGCTGGAGATTGCATTCAGTTGGATTCTACGCTTGAAATTGTCAGTTTTCATCATTCTTGACTGGCAATCTAGACTAAAATCTTATATAAATAATCTTGAGCATTTCGGGTATGTTTGTAACTTGTAATCTCTTTGTTTCAGTTATTTAATACCTTCTACACTTCCATTTGGTGAATTTAAGCTCACTTCTGAGTTTTATGAGCTTTTATATGTTGTGCCCCTTCTATTTCTCTCTAGAAATTTCTCTAAAAAACTAAAAAACATTAAAAAGATAATTAAAATAATAGAGGTTTGAAGAGGAGTCAGTTGGGCTCATCACAGTGGTATCAGAGCTCTGATCCTACCAGCCTGGAGGGTTAGTAGATTCTATGCGGTCACATCAGAACAGGTTTGACAGGTACTACTCACGCAGGGGTCCTGGTTATCAAAGAAGTACCTTTGAACTGTTTCTAACATTTCCATTTGACGAACAAGACAAAGAGTTAGAGTTGGATAACATGGCTAACAAAGATGAGGAAGGACCATACAAGAACCATCTTAATGACAAGGACAAGGAGGCTAGAGATGTACTGAGACGCCTTGTTGCAAGACAGGAACAAGTGGCGAACATCCTCCAGCAGCTAAGTACCAATGTCTAGAATTTGAGCATTCAGAGAAGGTCGAATCGGGATCTGGATCAGGAGGGTAGTGTACATTGAGATAGACAGAGGACAATTACTCCTGTACGCACCTATGACAGGCTTACTCGGCCAACATTTATCAGAAATGATCTTGTTGAGGAGAATGTGGCTGAGGGAGGTGATGTGAATTTTGCAGATAACATCATGACACAACATTATGAGTGGGATGCTTTTCCCCAAAGAGTTAAGGATCACCTTAACTTCAACAGATTTTTGAGCCAAAAAAGAGAGCATGGCAGGAACTGGACAGATAGGAGGCCTGAAAACATGTATAATGATCTAAGGTAGGCTACCAACAAACTTACTTTAACTAATTTTGATGGCAGTGGAAAAGTCACAGCTCGAGCTTGGGTGAGCAAAGTAGACACTTTTTTGACACTACGTCCATTGGCAGAAGAGGATGCCATAAGATTTGCAGCACTTCACCTGGATGGCATGGCACATGACTGGTGGCACCATGGCATGGTCACACTCCATCATGATAGGATCACTGCTTACCAAGAATTCACTGACAAATTGGTTGAGAGGTTTGACAAGCGTGACCCAGAACTTTACTTCAGAGACCTTGCTCAGTTGAAGCAGTTGGGTAGCTTGGAGTCTTACATAGGAGAGTTTTAGAGACTGTCAGTTATGGTGACAAGCATATCAAGGAGGATACTTGTCATTCTATTTGTAGAAGGTCTCCATAAGCCAATGAAAGGTTGGATCAAGGCATTCGATCCACCTACCTTGCACAAAGCTATGAGCAAAGCTCGTAGCATGGAACTTACAACTTCACGTGGTAAGTTCACTTCAAATTCAGAAGCATCTTCATCTTATAATGATAGCAAATCAGAATCTAAGAAATCAAAAATTGTTGATGAAAAAATGAAGTTTGCAGCTCCATTGGATCGAGAAACAATAAATAATTTGCGTAAAAGGAAGCTATGTTTCTATTGCAAAGCTCCTTATGATCAAAACTACGATTGTCCTCTTAAGCCTAAGGGTACAAATAGAAAAATGGAGTGGTTTTATGAGGGTGATGACATTGCTGATTTAACGGACCAACAAGCTGGTTTTAAGGATGGGAGTATGCGATCTATCATTCTCGCCAATGCAAAAAGTGAGCAGATAGAATAGGAGATTCTAGAGGAGGAGGAGCATGAGATGATTCAGGAGGATTATCATTTTGCTACTAGTTCCATGGGATCAGAGGTGTTTGATTAGGATTAGTATAGTTATGAGGCTCAGTTTGTACACAATCCTCTTTATGAGGTGGATGTTACATCTTCTTCTGATAATCCTCTCTTTGAGGTGGATGTTGATTCTACTCTTGACCTTGATTTAGGGGTGAGCTTTGATCATAGTATCGGAGATTCCATCAGTGCATTGGGATTTCAAACAGAGCTCGTTGAGGAGATCCCCAATGTGTACATGGTCAGGAGTCTACACAGTTTCACTTTCAATCATCATGTACATGACCTGTTTCAGAAGCACAATTCTGATGGTGTTGAGATTGACATGGTACAACATGATGATCCAACTGATCAGATTTGGGAGTTATAGGAGACAGTTGATGACAGTAGGGACATTTCACGACACTATCCTTGGGATCCTGGCGGAGTGGTTGATTATTTGCTATTGAGATTGCTTGCGAACAAGCAATTTTAGGGAGGGCGGACTGTAATGTCCCCTTTTTTAGCATGATCATGTTTGATGGTGGTTAGCCTATTACTTAGACTCTCGTAGGCTAACAAGTTGGGTTAGAGGGTCAATGGCCTTATTTGGTGGGTTTTGTTCATTTTGTCCTTCGAGTTCATTGATTGGCTCACAGTATGCCTTGGCAGTTCAGGATTTGACAGCTTCTGACGGCACGTCAATACATTGAGTTATGAGCGAGATATTAATATTTCAGTGTATTAAAGTGTTTTACTTTATTTGATAGAATATTATAAAGTCAACTTGATTTTATAATAAAGTAATCACTTAAATTTATTTAAGTGAAATATAAAACACTTTGTCAAAAGGGGCGCCATTTATTTATTCACTTGACTATTGAAAAGTAATAAAAATACATTTAAATGTATTTTAATGAGAAAGTGGCATTATTTCCTTGGGATGTGTGCCTTTTGGCTTTATATGCAAACAAAGAAGAAATCAAACTCATTATTGAATATTGATTATTTGATATTTCCTCTTAGCTTTGTTGAGCATGGGTTTCCTCTAAGACAAGGGTTTCAGGAATTTTTATCTTTGGAGAACGATAACTCTTCATAGATCTGTAATTGAGAGACTGTGAAAGATCAGTTGAACGATTGCTACAACAGGGGCTTCAATTCATAAGTTCTATAGTGCTTCAATGAGAATTTTTGTGCAGTATTTAGTAGTTTCTTCGATAAAAGGCAGGATGAGTTGAGAGATTGGCTTCTTTCTTCATCAGGAGGTCTGATCAGCCTCTTGGCCGTACTTCTTGGTTGAGGATGTGATTTTACTTTGTTCTATGTAGCTCTTCAAGCAAGTGTGTGGGAGTTCTAGAGAAGAAACACCTTCTTCTTTGAGGGTTTTGCATATTCTTCTTTGGCTTCTAGCTTGTTCCCTTCATTTGCTTCAGTTTAAGGCTGGAGATTGCATTCAATTGGATTCTACGCTTGAAATTGTCAGTTTTCATCATTCTTGGCTGGCAATATGGAATAAAATCTTATATAAATAATCTGGAGCATTTCGGGTATGTTTGTAACTTGTAATCTCTTTGTTTCAGTTATTTAATACCTTCTACACTTCCATTTGGTGAATTTAAGCTCACTTCTGAGTTTTATGAGCTTTTATATGTTGTGCCCCTTCTATTTCTCTCTAGAAATTTCTCTAAAAAACTAAAAAACATTAAAAAGATAATTAAAACAACAAGGGTTTGAAGAGGAGCTAGTTGGGCTCATCACAGAACTATCCATATGGTGAATGAATTGGAAAATTTGAAACTCTAGAACACCCTTAGCATTGTGGTCATGAAATAAGGATTGAACAACCCTTTAAAAAATGAATACAACATTTATAAAAAAACCCCTAAATATTCATGACCAATACAAGAGGGCATAAAAATTTGTATTAAACTCAAAAATATGTGAAGTGTTACAATACAAAGGACATCCATTCCCATCAAGCATAATTTCTCCTTGAATCATGTATAAAATCGTAGCCTAAGACATTTAGTTCTACTCATGGGCATGGAGGAATTTTCTTATATGATTTGTAAATGATCTCTTTATTAATGACGAACCAATTTATAGTATGCTAGGGCATGGATTGGAACATAAAATCCACTAAGGTAATAGCCTAGAAATGGCATGAGGACCATTGAGGCATGAAACTTCAACCAACACATTAATTACAATATGCACATATTTATTTGTCATTGTTGGATGTACCTATTAATATGTTTCTTTAGAATGTGTTGGATAACAGATTTGTCTCTATGAAAATTAATTAATTTTCAACTCAATTATCCCATTAAATAAAGACAAAGTTACCAAAAATTGGAGAGATCACCATTTCATTGGTGATCTTCCTCTGAATTTTAATGAGGTACAACTCCCTCTTAAAATATAATATGGTTTTTAGGGGTATGCTTCTAACTAGAAAGAAAGAAAGGTGAAACTAACATATGTGCATAGCCATGAAACAAATTTGTTATAATTTTATATTTGAGAGAATGAAGACAAACGACACACAAGTCATATATTCCATACTCATGAATAATAACTATGAGAATGAACAATAGTTCCTTTCAAGCATATGAACAGATTATAACTCACAGATCCCACATCTAACACATTTATAACCTAATATAACAGAGGAATCATCAGAGAGTAATTACAAAATCACATAGGAAATTTTCAACAAAAGGAAATATGAATAAACACACAGATTCAAGATATCTCCTTTATTTCTGTAATGAAAACAAAGAGCTCACAAACTCATATGGCTCTGTATAAAAGATTAGATTGAAAAAAAATGAACTATTGTTCTCCCTATTACAATACTAAATAATTCCCCTTTCTGACCAAGTCTCACTCTCACACCACAGTATGATGGGGGTCAAAAATCCAGAGAGTCCCAATGTCTTTCAATTACATATATATAGATTCTCCTTCTTGAGTTGTTTCAATTTTTGTAATTGCTTTCTTTAAAATGGGGGGTTTTATAAACTTTTACAAAAATATTTTCTAACAAACTTGCCCAAGTATCTTGTAACTTATTTTGAAATATCATAGTTACACAGTATGTCTCAATTTTTAAATTGATGAGCCAAATATTGTCATTGCATTTGGTTCCTAAAGAACTATGAATGCATACATCTTTGTCTAGTGGCACCTTGTACATCTGAAAACCTACAACTCATAGTCCTTGCATCCAATTACATAAGCATTGTATCATCATGTGTAGAAGAAGATTTTATGAAAGATTTCCATGAATGCCAATGTTTGTTCAACAAGATGTTTTCAACAATTTTGCCACATCATTAGTTGCTCTATCTCAACTTCAACATTTCAACAATGTCCTTACCTGCTAACTTCTGATGGAGGAGTCTTCTCATGGCTTATCTCAAAGCACAATAGCCTGCATCTATTCCCTTTTATCCAAAGGGGTCATGTCTTTCTCTTCACATTCTAATCGTATCTTCAACATTACAAGCAACTCAAGCGATGCAAGTTCAAAAGGGGACTTCCATTGAGGGCATAGATTGTAGTTGTGTACAATGGCTGGCGGCCGACTAGCTGAAAGATATTTTTATCATAAAGAATGACATCAAGGAAGGAGTGATTAGGAGAATTGTAGGGGAGAAATTTATGGTGTAGGTCCATGTTCACAACTTTGCAAATCCTAGAGTAGTTTGTCTACAACATAATCTAAACTTCTGGTAAACTCAAGTGGGGTGTCAAGGCCATAGAGAGACTAGTAAAGCCTATGTACAAAGCCAACATTCAATATGCCTTAGGATGTTTAATCAAGAATCCACATGAAAGCTTGGTTGGAGATGCCATCTATATTGCCATTTCCCTCAACAAGAAGTCAAACAGACTATTACCCACTTATGTGAGGGTCTTGAAAGGAATGTGATGGATACTTTCACACATTATGTAGAATTTTATGAAAATCTCTTTTCTCCTGCACAAATTGAGAGGGTTCAGGAAGTCATGGAGGGGATCTATATCTTGATTTTCTCCCTTTGTGGGTAGAAAATTTATATTTGTAGCTCCTTAGTTAATATAATATGCCTATTTCCATGTTTAATTGCTTAGGTCTTGTAACAAATCCTTATTTCGATTTGATAATTTCTAGTTTCAATTGATTATCTTTCTATAACATATTATTTTTATTCTTCTCTTAAAGAAACACCACATCCTTTAACCAAGTAGAAATCTCGAACATAAAAAATGGTAGGTTTGAAAGCAAGTTGTAGAACAAGTGTCTGGTCCCGACGAGGTTTTGATAACCTCGTCAAAACCCGACAAGGTTTCAAAAACCTTGTCATTTTCCACCTAACCATTTCTTCATTGTTTTCTCTTTTTGAAGATGAACTCTTCTAAAAATTTAAAGGTTTTAAAATCCTTGGCGGTCTCTGAAAGGGTTCTTGAAGCCAATTTAAATGTCACCGCTTAAGGAAAATTTATTCAATGTCAGAAATAGAGTAGGTTGTGAGAACCCCATAGAGACTTGACGATATTTTTGAAATCACTTCAAAATATCATTTTTTTTTAAAAAGGGCCAAGTATGGGAAAATTTAGGAAGTCAAGTAGTGTAGAGGATCAATATTGGAAAACTTGAAGACCTTTATTACTTGGACTTAACCAAAAAAAAAAGATGGGGAACTTAGTTTACTGGGTATCACATACCAATTTCAAGGCAACGATTGGCTTTGATTGGGGAAAAGGACTATGAAGGACAAAGCAATGGATCCAAAATTTCAATCATAGACTAGTGCTTAAAAATCCATTGGGATACAAAGTTAGATTTATAGAAGGAAAGGAGCTTGAGCAAGCCAAAAATGGGATAAAAGTATAAAAGGACCTAGACTAGCGTCACAAAAAAATTTCCCAAATATATACATAAAAGGTACTTGATGATACTCAAGTGAATCCATTGATATACTAGGAGAAGTAGGATCCTCTACAAAAAAGGAAAGCATACTTGTGTAGCACTGGCAAGCTTAGGAATAACATGCAAACCCAAAGGAAACTCTTTGTGTAGAAGAAACCCCTTTGTAGAATCTCGTGACCAAATAACCACTTCTCATCACATACTTCTATGACTTCATGAATATTATCTTTCTAATCACTAGCGACATCTTCGTATGTTGCATCAAACAATCTAGAATCCTAAATACATTCATTATTGATTAGAATAGAGGATGAATGTACCTAATATGAGTCTCGATCTAAATCAATTTGTATTGAAGGATATTGAAAACCATTACCATTACCATTGTTTTCAGTAAATGCAAGTTCATTACTAGCTGACATAATCTCGACATGCTCTGCAACAACTAACTCAACTATTACATCATCCTTCATTAATGAAAACTCTGAATTCCTGTGTTCACCAATTTCTTCCACAACCTAGAATGTAGATAAAACAACTTTATAGAAAATCATTGTCAGAGGGTTTTAAGAACCAACTTGGAATATCAGAATGGTTATTTCCAATGTGATAACATGTTTCATTCTCACCCCATGGTTCCATTTCTACCTCAGGTTTACCATTTTTTTATATTTTCAAAGGTAATTCCACCTTGTTTTGTATCATTATGAGAAGGAGAAACGAGCATACTCGGATCATCCGATTGAGAATCATAGAGTTCAAAAAGAGGATTATCTCTGACTTTGAAATTTTGACAAGAACTTATTGGTAGGTACAATGCATTAAACCTACTCAACCCATAAACGTGCTTTTCATTTTTGAATTTTCCTAGTTGCTCTTGAATTCTTGTTGCCACTGTAATATTTCTCACCAATTCATCAATATCATCAAAGGTGAATGCCCCAAACTCTATGGGTATAAAGGAAGCATCTTCTCTATCTTCTTATTTGTTGTTTGTATGACCCAATGGTTGTCGTCTAATAGTTTTACTTGTTGAAGCAAAGGATGCCAATAGATTTTCTAATAGTATGTGAGAGACATAATATTCTTCATCACTCGAACTTCTAGAATCGTCTTTTTTTCCTCATAGTGCATTTATATATTTTAGCCTTCCCTTCAACACTAGATTTAGTTGAAAAGATTTCTCGACACAAGACAATGAGGTTATAACATTCCACTATACAAGGAAAAAATATTACCTTTCATGATTGCCCATGATAACCTTTTCGAGGTTCTTCATTTAACATCTCCCTAACCTAATTTTGGTCAAACCATCCAAACAAAAGAAAATCATCCTCTATTTTGATAGCCTTTTGCTTTGCAAATTCAAGATCGCATACCTTACTTTGCTTCAAATAAAATTAGATTTTTGGATGTAGTGTCACAATAAAGATGGAAAACAAGTTTGATTGACTCAGCTAGTTGGTATGAGGAATCTATCTTAGAAGTCGATTAAATCAGTCTATAAAAACCCTCATACATTCATGTTCTTCTTTTTGAATTCTAGAAAAGTAGCATAAAAGATAACCTATATTAACTATCAATTTGAACCTTGCAAGGAACTTTTCTCTCAGTATATCCCAATTTGTGATACATTTGTCTTCCAAATGTTGAAACCAACATGCTACTATTCCAATGAGAGATTCGACAGATAACTGCATGAACACATTTTCTTCAGAAATACCTATAACCCCACATGCATCAGTGAATGCTTGAATGTGATTATCTAGGTCTTGCAAGTTCTCTCCTGTGAATTTTGGAAAAAAAAATCTTGATCTTGTAGGAAAGGCTATGTACTGTGGTAAAGACAATGACCCAAAACGAATTCCCCATGGCTGAGGTGAAATTAAAGCCATAATGTAGACTGGAACTCTTCTACCAAGGATATTTTCAGTGTAATTTTCTAAATACAGAATTGCCAACCTTCATCCAAGAGGAGGTAATTTTTAAATCTCTATATTGTCTTCTCCTCTAATATATTCCCTAGAATGAGGAGTTACAAGCCTCTTCATAGATTAATTTCTTGGTTGTTAGTTTTGATTTTGTGGTTGATGTTGATTTTGTCTTTGACCTTGATTTTTTTGAGGGCCGAGGTTTCTTTGTGGGTTTCTTGCAATTATCACCCTAGGATATCTCTCTATCACTCTCTCAAAAAATTGCCACTCACTGCTAGACCAATTCTCCTTCCAAAATAAAATTCACTCTCATGTATTCTGCAACATTCCTCCTATGTCTCCAGGCTAAAGTATTCAACTGAGAGATAATATCTTCGTGTTCCACGTGAATCCAATCAAGATGTGGTTGTACCACACAAAATTTGTTATTATGTGGAAAAACCATAGTTTTTCATAATAAGGCAGTCGTTTTAATTCTTCTTTCGATTCTAGAGTAGAGTCGCCAAAAAATTGTTGGATAACAAATTTGTCTTCATGAAAATTAATTTTCAACTCCATTTTCCCATTAAATAAAGACAGTTACCAACAATTAGAGAGATCACCATTTCATTGGTGATCTTCCTCTGAATTTTAATGAGGTACAACTCCCTCTTATAATATAATGCAATTTTTAGGGGTATGCTTTTGACCAGAAAGTAGAAATGGAAAAATGGAAAAACTAGCATATGTGCATAGCCATGATGTTGGTGTTAATGGGGTTATTTCCTAACTAGTTATTAGTGAAGACCTATTCACATTATTATAAGTTTACTTAGGAGTTAAGTTTCTTAGTTTTCATTTCTAGAAATTAGTTATAATAGGGTCAGTCTCATTATTTACTTTTAGTTATCTAGGCATTTAATAATTCTCTCATGCATTCAATATTTGCATTGAGAATTTAATGTGTGTCCTAGGTTGTTATGACTTAGTTGTCTCATGTGACAGGATTAAGAAACTTGTCATGATCTTTTCTAATCTTATCTCACTCCTTTCCTATATAAGCAAGGCTTCATATGTACATTGCATCAATCCAAGCAACTCAACTAAGATAATTTTTAGTTGTGTAAATCCAATATATTATTGCAATCTTGAGTATTGCATATTGGCCATATCTTACATACATTGTTGCAATTTCATGTTCTTGCTTCTCTCTTGTAGAAGGTTGTTCTTGAATTTTGTAGATGATCCTGGAGTCTTGAGTCCTTGAGTGACTCTAACATGGTATCAAAGCTTCAAAGTTGCAAAACCCCTTCTAAGATATGAGGTTTATTTGAGCTTGAGCTTTTGTAAGGTGCATATTGGATAAAAAAATGACATATATATTTTGCCTCATGTACTTTTGAGAAAAATTATTTATGGGTTTTGTTCAAAACCATAAAATACCATCTGGGTCTTTGCTAGATTTTGTAGATAGTGAGAAAAATTTGCAAAAATGGCTGTTAAAATAGCACAACACAGTTATTTTCCCTGCATGTGATGTTCACTTTTTTTACCAAATCACATGTTCTGATTTTTGCATTCAAAAACACTTTTTGGGTTTTATTGGTAGCATCAAAATATTATCTGAGTATCCATTAGTTTTTGCATACATCTAGAATTTTTTTTAAAAATAAAATCAAAAGATTCGTGTCTGCTAACTGTCAATTGGCAAAAATTATCCTTTTTAAAAAAAATCATAACTTTTTGCCACAATGTCCGTTTTTGGCAAACAAGATATTGATGGAAAACTAGTTTTGAGCACTTCATAATGGTGCAAGCCATTTTTTTAGATTTTATCCTCTACACAAATTTATGGTCATTTTTATTCATGGAGGCAAAAGTTGACATTCATCGGTGCATGCACTATTTCCTTTTTTGCATGCATTAGGTTTACATTTTTTCTATAGCTCATTTCAGTTCTAGATCATTTTTCAATTGACCATTGCTTCATAGATTCGAGGGTTGCGTGATATAGTGGGTTTTCCAGTGTTCCTTGGCATTGGGTCTGTTGTTGCTTTATCATGATTCTAACTTGAGTCCTTGAGTGAATCTAATATGGTTTCTAGCAAACAAAATTATATTTCCTTTGCTTGTCAAATTAAGGATTCCAGTGTTACTTCACAGTGTGCTTCCAATGCTTCTTTGCAACAGGTTATCTCATTATGGGGGGGCTATACGGTCTCTCTTATCATCCTTTGTGTGGATGGAGATTGATTGAATTTGTGATGGATCATTTCATTAAGGGGGTGCTAAATGGTCTCTTCTTCTTTGTCTCTCTTATGGGGGGTCTTTTTCCTCGAATGGAGTTTTGTCTTCTTATTTTTTGATGGAGAGAATTATTGTATTTCATCTCTCTTTTGGAGAGGAGTTTTGTCCCACTGGCTTTTTTCCTTTTCTCCATTTACAAGAGATTGCATTTGTATTTGTACATGGGTACCTAGCATGGCCTCTTAGCCGAGACCCATCTTTGTGTCATTTGCATAATAATCTACTCCCTAAGTTGCACTTATGGGGGTGTTGGTGTGAATGGGCTTATTTCCTAACTAGTTATTAGTGAGGACCTATTCACATTATTATAATTTTACTTAGGACTTAAGTTTCTTAGTTGTCATTTATAAAAGTTAGTTATAATGGGGCCATGTCTCATTATTTACTTTTAGTTATCTAGGCATTGAATAATTCTCTCATGCATTCAATATTTGCATTGAGAATTTAGTGCATGTTTCATAGGTTGTTATGACTTAGTTGTCTCATGTGATAGGATTAAGACACTTGTCATGATCTTGTCTAATCCTATCTCACTCCTTGCCTATATAAGCTAGGCTTCATATGTACATTGCATCAATCCAAGCAACTAAGCTAAGATATTTTATAGTTGTGTAAGTCCAATATATTATTGCAATCTTGAATATTCCATATTGGTCATATCTTGCATACATTGTTGCAATTTCATGTTCTTGTTTTCTCTCCCATGGAAGGTTTCTATTGGCTTTTGTAGATGATCGTGGAGGCTTGAGTCGTTGAGTGACTCTAACATGGTATCAGAGCTATATCTCAACTCTAACACATAACACAAATGCATTATAATTTCATATTTGAGAGAATGAAGACAAATGACAAATAGGTCATATACTCCATACTCATGAATAATAACTATGAGAATGAATAGTAGTTCCTTTCAAGCATATGAGCAGATTAGAACAACCAAATTCCACATCTGACATATTCATACCCTAATATAACAAAGGAATCATCGAAGAGTAATTATAAAATCACATAGGAAATCAACAACAAAAGGAATTATGAATAAACACATAGATTCAAGATATCTCCCTTATTTATCTGATGAAAACAAAGAGCTCACTGACCTATATGGCTTTGTACAAAAGATTAGATTGAAAATAAAATGAACTATTGTTCTCCCTATTAAAATACTAAACAATTCCCCTTTCTAGTTGAGTCTCACTCTCACATCACAGTATGATGGGGGTAAAAAATCTAGAGTCCCAATTGTTGGAAAATGATGCATGAGCCTCACCGTTTAGTTGAAGATTCCATGCAAAAAATTTAGTAAAAAATTAATTTTAATAACTGTTTGTATTTGCATGTTACTGCATATTGACTGACTATAATAGTCATGTGCATGCATGAACTATATTTAGTATTGGTTATGCAAAACCTCTATAAAGAGAGGTCATATGTAATGGATTTTACTATCACAGAAATATGAAGCTCCTATGTGTTTGTGTGTAAAATATTTTTCCTTCCTCTATTTTATGTGTTTTTGTGTTTTAGTATTTGTTTGCATGGGCTTTGAAATCTATAATCTACAATTGGTATCAGAGCAAATCGATCATAGGAAGTTGAATAGAAGAAATATTTTTGTGTGTTTGAAAAAATTTCTATTTGATATAGCAGTTTTCTATTTATTGTGTCAAATATTAGAGCAAAAGATTAGGGAGAGTTGATTATTGAAAAAAATGTCTATAAGAACCACCAGTTTATGAAGTTGTTGCCAGTCTAAAAAAAATGTTATAGATTGTGGAAAGAGTCGAGTCCAAGTTTTGTTGGTGAAGAAGCCACCACCACTTTTGTTCCATGAGATTGTTGATAGGAGAAAAGGATGAGTCTACTGTTGTCCAAGAGAGAAATAATAGTTTGAGGTGTTGATTAGATGAAATTAAACCATTGTAATGTATGAAGTAGCCCATTCAAAGGGTCGCCTAGCAGAAAATTCACAAAAGAAGTAACAAATGCCTGAAGAAATCACAAAAAGGGGTCACTATTTGCAAGATAGTAGGAGGGCAAGGAGATCATTGTTTTTATTTAAAGAGGAATGTTGATTAGTGTTTGAAGCTGCAACTATTAAAATTTAAATTGCCATTTATTGCAGATTGGATGCAATAAGCCAATGAAAGAGGAGTAGCGGTTGTTTTGTTTTTTGAGGAAATGTCAAATATTATTGAAGTCGCTCATTGTTGTAGATTCAAGGAGATCACTCTAAAGACAATTGTTTGTTGTTAAATCACAGTCAAAGGAGATAAAAGGTGTTTGAGGTATAGTGTAGTTTTTTTTTTCTATTTTTCAAGAAAGTGAGTTTAAATTTTATGTTTCAATGAGAAAGACTAGTAAGAAGGCAAAGAAAGAAACTTCAAATTTAATGTGTGAGAATAATGGTTTGATAGAATCTGAATTAGTAAATCTCAAAAAATGTAATTCAAAATTGATAGAGAAGATAATGGAGTTTTCAAAAGAAAAATGTCAATATTTGTGTGAGAATGAAAATATGGAAAAAGAATTAGAGAAAGTGAAAAAGGAAAAAAAAGAACTAGAGAAAAGATTGAAGCTACATGATGATGTCAAGAAAAAGAATGAAGATTTGGAAGGAAAGCTAAAGTTGTTGGAGAAAGAAATTGAGTGTTTGAGGTCAAAGCCATTGTCGTGTGATGCTGCATGTTATACAAATGATTTATGTTCTTCATTTGATATGGGTGATGTAGCTAAAGTTTGTTCAGGTAAAGAATGTGAAGTTGATGATGAAGATGTGTCTAAAACTAATTTTTTTGCAGCATGTGAAGTTGATAACAAAGGTTGGTTTGAAAAGAGAAAAGGTTTGGGAAAACATGGGCAAGGAATGAGAGAGCCCATTCAGCTAGTTGTGAGGCCAAAGAATGAAGGCCTGAAATATGGTGAGAGAGATAGAAGTGATGTAACAAGTGTTACAAGTTCGTGCAAATCAACTAAAAGTATGGAGTTTATGGAATGTTCTCATTGTCACAAAGGAGGATATAAAAAGAGAAATGTTGGGATCTTCATCCTTACATACAATTTGTGGGTTGAGGAATTATTCAGAAAAAAAACATGTTGGAATAGAGAATTGAATGGAAAATTTGAGAAAGATTGTATGAAGATTAATTATGGATGGATTGATGGATCCAGTTGAAAAAAGTTACATATATGTTCAAAAGGTTCTATAAATCTAAATGTTGGCATGTTAAAAGCAATAAGGTGTCATATGATCTGAGAGATAGTGAGTCTTCTCTATGTTAGACAAAGAAAGGGAAAACCTTGTGATCTATGAAATTCTGCACACTAGGTTGTTCAGGTTTAGTTTACAAAACTTTAAGATGATATTGTGAGTCTTAGCATTAAAGCGGAGTATGTTGGAAAATGATGCATGAGCCTTGCCGTTTAGTTGAAGATTCTATGCAAAAAATTTAGTAAACAATTAATTTTAAGAACTGTTTGTATTTGCATGTTACTGCATGTTGACTGACTATAATAGTCATGTGCATGCATGAACTATATTTAGTATTGGTTATGCAAAACCTCTATACAGAGAGGTCATATGTAATGAATTCTATTATCACAGAAATATGAAGCTCCTGTGTGTTTGTGTGTAAAATCTTTTTGCTTCCTCTATTTTCTGTGTTTTTTTGTAATAGTATTTGTTTGCCTGGGCTTTGAAATCTACAATCTACACCAATATCCTTCAATACATATATATAAATTCTCCTTCTTGAGTCGTTTAAGTTTTTGTAACTGCTTTTTATAAATTTTTACAACAATATTTTCTAACGAACTTTCCCAAGTATCGTGTAACTTATTTTGAAATATCATAGTGTTACCCCCAATTTACGATCATTAAAAATTTTAAAATTCCCCTGTTAAAATACCAATTAAACATGTGGTCTTCATGGGTGCACGCTCTTTTGTTGTCTAAAAGTAAAAGTATTTGATAGCTGATATCCTAAAGATGCAACACTTATGTTCTTTTCTGAAGTAATCATGTATTTACAAGCTATTTTGTGAGGTTCAAATAATAAAGTGTATATGTAAGTGTTTACAAAGATTTTGGCAGCCGAATGCTTTCTTGCACTTCTAGGGTTTTTCACCTAAAAGGAGAAATATGGGCCAAAATGGGCAATGTAAACACTCAAAATCAATGCAAGGATGAATGAAGTATGCATAAATATAATGTATAAATGCAATCAACTGAAAAAAGAAATGATTTATTAATAGTAAAACCAAAGAAATGCAAGTTGTTTGAAAACACAATGATGTATGCAAAATGACCTAAGAATGCAAGTAAACAATAACAAAAATAAACAAGATTGGAGAGGAGCACCTAGAAACTGAAATGTGATGCAAAGAGGCTCTGGAATCCTGTAGATTTTTGTTGTTGAGGCCAACTGGGACACTTACGCCAAGCTGGGCAACTTAGTCCTGTTTCGGGGAGATTCTGCCAGATAAGGATTTTTCCAAATGGGTATCCGGAAATATAGAAAAAAAATTTCAGGCCTGGAAGTGAGACTAATTCACCATAGATGGCGACTTATTCCACCTTTAGCTTTCAAGAATTTCAAGACAAGAATCTATAGCTCTCAGTCTACACTTCTCTTCTTGACAGGTGTCTGGATCTGATTCTACAGAAACTAGACTGAAAATAGTCTCCAAGCTCCAACTAGGGCTTTGTTGACTTGAATGACTTTGATGAGTTGACAACACCTTTTTAACACTTTCCTCTTTGAAAAATTTGCATACAAGACTTGCAAAACACACATGCAAAGAGGGGAAAAAGGGTTAAGGGTTAGAGAATAGGGATTTGCCTTTGTCAAACCCTAATTTGATGATAACACCCTTAAAAATAAAATTTATAAAGAGAGAATGATGAATGAACAACATGCAATGTCACAATTCACCAAACCCTTGATGTTGAAATCTAAAGATATGCAAGAAGGTTCTCCAATGGATGCTTGATGATGCCTTGAATACTTGAGAATTATAATTGATTGTATGCAAATGTGTGAATGAATGCACTAAACTAATTGGGGGTGAAAATGAGAGAAAAACCCTTTATTTATACTTGATTTTACAATATTTCTTGAAAATAACACATCACAGGTTGATCTTAAGGTTAAGAGAATAAAATCCTACTAGAAAATTAAAATAATTTTGATTTTTGTGCCTAGTGGGACTAAGTTGCCCTAAGTGGCGACTTGGTCCCAAAAGGGAAATTTTATTGGGTGTCGGGGATTGAAGTGTATTTAATGTTGTTTAACGGGAATATTCTAAAAAATACACTTAAGTAGGGCCGGAAAGTGCATTA
Organism: Sequoia sempervirens; assembly: GCA_007258455.2. Taxonomy (NCBI): domain Eukaryota; kingdom Viridiplantae; phylum Streptophyta; class Pinopsida; order Cupressales; family Cupressaceae; genus Sequoia; species Sequoia sempervirens. The sequence continues at coordinate 58,850 of VDFB02152494.1, forward strand.
AGGGGTCATTTAAACATAAGAAAGGGTTAAATTATTGATGACAAGCCTAGAAAAGTGTGAGAGTTTGTTACAACTCTTTACAACACTTTGAAATAAGACTTGGTAAGTGATAAAAATGGGTTATTTAAGTGAATTATAATGAAAGAGTCCTAGAAAAGTGTGAAAATGGGTTACAACACTTCACAACACTTTTACAAGACATCCTAGAATTCTTAATGATTCACAAGGGTCCAAGACCTAATGTGAATGTGTTGGCCACATTAGAACATTAAATCTAGTCAAAATCAAGCCAAAATCCACTAGGAGGGCCTAAGCATGAGAAAAAGTAGAAGGGTTACTTTTTCCATGTCCACTGAAAAGTGGATAAATCAGTTCAGTAAATGAAAGCAACAGGGGACTTTGGTGATGATTCCCCTTGTTCAAATATAATTTTTTTTATTTCAACATGGAACAATAGTGTACCTTCAGTGGAGAATTGGCTAATGGCTCAATGAGAAGCTGTGAATCTTCTACTCTCGACATCCAACATAGATTATTTATCTTCAGTTCACATACTATTTAAAGCACATGTGCATACATTAAGCTTGTGTGTCAAATTGTGTAATGGTATGAAGGTATCTAATCTTCTGAATACAATTCAACGGTTGTGCAAATATGTCTTCTTGTTGACCTACAGGTGATAATTTTGGAAGTTGAGCACTTGTTGCATTATTGATAGACCCAAATGAGTTTATTAATCTGTCAGCAATGAAAGAAATAATAGAGATAAAAGAGAGGTTCTCAGAAGTATTTAAAGTCCTAGGCCATTCAATTATGTCTTCAAAGCTATTATGACACACAAGATTCAATTATATCATTGTCTTAGGATAGTATAGATTTGGAAGGGATTTGCAACATAGAACTTATATTGATAAAGCCCCCCCTGGATATGGTTGAATGAGCTAGTTAGCAGAAATTTCATGCAAAACAACGATTGTATCCATCGAAGCTCTGCCCTCCAAAACTATTTATGATTGTTGATGTGTTCTTTTTTTGCATTTCTATTGTATTAGCTATTCTTGCAGGTGTGGGTAGAAATCTAGTGGAGACTTTGTATTGCACTATGATCAGTATTCACATTACTGATTGGTGACATTTGGAGTGGCTATACACCTGGTTATTGCATTATCTTACTGTGACATTCACCGTATGGGTTGCACTCCCCCTTGTTCCCATTCTTTCCAACAATTCATTTTCGGCCCAAAAGAATGCAAGATTTGACTCCATGTTGAATGAGGTAGTCAATAAAACACAGGAGACCCCCCAAAGCAGTGATGCATCTTTGAGCATCAACAAGTGGCAAATCATTTTGGTGTAGAATGCTACTCAACAAAGATGGATATGCTAACAATGAATGGATTATGGCAAGTTGGGGTCTTTAGTGAGTGTGAATATGTTAGAGCAATGAATGCATACAGTGGTGCGCGTGGACTAAGTGTTTGATTTGCAAGGAGAAACAAGTAGAGAATTCTGAAGGTAGCAAAAGAGGCGTAGATATTGGTAATAATAGCAGAATGCATTTAAACAGGTTTGAAAACTATTGGCGGGCACGAAATACTATTCAATTCATTTGAGTGAAAGAGTTTCGATGTTTCAAATGGTTTGCAAATACTTGGCGGAGTTCGAGTTGGTTTTAGTAATCACATAAAGTTCGACGCCCCTGTTATGACATCAAAAAGCTAAAAAAGAAATGTTTGAAAGATGGCAGTATGTGGCACCAGTTTTAAAAAGGATATGTAAGCCTGAAATGGTTTGAGAAACCCCAAAAGGCCCGACAAAGTCTTCACTTCATACAAAGAGTACCTGATATATGGTGAATGACTTTAAAATTGTTCTTTGTAATTATATGATGGATGTCTGTGACATGTCCAACAGAAATCCCTGAATGAATGAAACCATGAAGAGGCAAAATCCTTCAGCTCTGTCAAATGCGCAACAAAGGAAATCACCAGATGCATCGTTTTGGTGATCGCATGGTAAGTAGAAAATAGATTTGATATTTTCCTCCGTAATAGACATGAGGTAAGGGAAAAGCTAACAGTTGTAATTAGTTACTCATGTGGCTGGTATGTGATCGATTTATTCTCTCTGGAAGATCCTTGTCAAAGAATGCAAAGATGTGGAATACCTGTATGTATTCATTGAAGTCTATAATAGTCTTTGACTTTCTATACATATATTTAAGTTATCGAGCTATTAAAACAAATCCAGATAAAAATTTGGGGGCAGATATTGAGTGCTAGTAGACACGAATGTTCTACAAGAAATTTTCGAGAATGAAAAGCTAAACTCCATCACCATCACCATAATGGGAGTAGATTGTTTTGAGGGATGTCGGTAGTCTCTTTTTGAAATCATTTATTACTTAATGCGGAGGAGTATAGTTTTCCACGAAGGCTTTTAAGCATGGACAACTATTAATGCACAAATATGTTTATGAGTACTTGAGGCACGACAAATATTCCAAGGTTCATGATGGCCTAGTTAAAGACATTTCATGGCGTTTAAGATACAGACATCCTTGTGGATTTTTTGAAAATGATCACCCTTTGCTGATACAAGAAATGTCTACTCTCCCCATTAGAGGTAGACACTATGCTTAGAGGAACGAACCAGATCAATTGGTATTCCTGATGAGTTAATCTATCATCATCTAAAGAAATAAATGTCTTTGGTTCCAAATGGTTGTGCAAATGGTTTACTCGAGGATTTCAAGAGAAGGTAAAACATTTTATTAATAATCTTCCAAAGGTAATGTGACAAATGAACTCACCAGGGAAACGTAACATGTAATTGTTAAATGAAGAGAGGCGGTTGAGAAGATGCTTAAAACGATATTATGGACGAACATATTTAAATCCACGCGAATTGGAGGAAGCTCGAGAGTTTCCAAAGTTGGTTACGAAGAAAGTAAAAGGATATATTTCTTTTGTGGCTAAAATGAAAGAAGCAGTTACAAATCAAGAAACGATTACATAAAGGGGAAGTTACTAAAAAGTGGAGCTAATTTAATTTCAGAAATTTACGTTGTATTTCATTTTAATTCTAATGATTCTTTTAAAGAATCAGTTATGTAAATTCTCATTTTCTGTGTGTAATGATTTTGAATAAAATACCGATGTTTATGAATAAGTTTGTGAGCTAAGAAGAGTGTGTAAATGTTACTTTCCTGTGAGAATGTGCCATTTTGCGGTGTTTTATTCTTTATTTGTAGCAAATGTTGAATTGCAGTGAGTCGAGTCAGCAAGTTTCTTACAATTTGATCTGTGAGTCATGATGTTGGTTGTTTTCCAATTTAAGTTTCAACAAGTTAATAGTTTTAAATACATTTCAATCGCGCTTGTATCATGGTGATGAGAAAGTGTTTGTCTACCTTTTCTACTTTTTGGTTAAAAGCACACCCTTGATTTCATATATTCAAAAATCCAAAATTATATCATACAAGGTAGTTTCCCCTCTAAATGTAGATGACAGACTGTCGTGAGGTCCTATCACTTTAGTTGAAAATGTATCAATTATATCGACTGGGGAATGTTTGAAGGTTGTATGCAATAGAGGACATCTTGGCTACCTCTCTTAGATTTTCTGAATTCTTGAAACGGTTGTAAACAAAATTTATACTAGAAAGCATTCAAAATAGAAAGCGTAAAGTTGATTAAGCTAGAAAGCATATAAATTACCTAATAAGTAACACTTGCAATTAATCTGTGAAGTTTTAAATGAAAACAACTAATGGCTAACAACTAATTTCCAAATAAACAAAACTTTAAGATTGCAAATTTAAAACTATGACTTGCAGGAACATTTGACAGAGCTCAACACACACAAATAACATTCATCCAAATTTATCATGTACAAAATAAAAGTAAGAGTATTAACAAAAGAAATACTTCTCTATCTACTCTACGAGATCCCTCGAGTGGCCAGCTCTTGGGTGTTCCTACGCTTAACTCAAATCACATGTCCTTTCGCATATTCAAAATGAATCCATCCATGATACTTCCATTACTCAAAACGATTGACTCAAAATAGGATTGGCAATATTTATTTATTCATATCATAAAAGTTTAAAACAAAAGACATATCTGAACAGTGTTTAAATCATTTCATAACATTATAACTATATCACGTATGCATTGTTTTTGGCGGTTACATATATATACTATATTGCTAACAAAATCCTAAATTTCAGATGGTGGAAGATCACTATTGAAAAAGTCTTTTAACAGAATTCCAACTAACCAACTGATCGATGTCTATAACATAAAACATATTAAATGCTCAGAGTGGAGCCATAAAGTTTTTAAACATAAATTTAACAGAAAGCATTAAAAGGACTTGTTCCACTATGCACACCTGAATTTTTGGTGCCTAGACTTTCAGAACTCTATCTTCAACTACTTGAAGTTTGTTTAAAGTTGACTCGGTCATGCATAATGTCATGTACAATGACTTAAAGCTATACCATTATGTCAGCGTTAGTCAGATAATTTCAATCAATTTAGGAAATAAAGATTTATACACCATTTTACAAAAAGTAAACAATTATTAATCCTAAAAATAAATAACTGGCAGGATGAGAAAGTGTTTGTCTACCTTTTCTACTTCTTGGTTAAAAGCACACCCTTGATTTCATATATTCAAAAATCCAAAATTATATCATACAAGGTAGTTGCCCCTCTAAACATAGATGATAGACTGTCATGAGGTCTTATTGCTTTAGTTGAAAATGTATCAATTATATCGACCGAGGAGTGTTCGAAGGTTGTATGCAATAGGGGACATCTTGGCTATCTCTCTTAGATTTTTTGAATTCTTGAAACAGTTATAAAACAAAAGTTATACTAGAAAGCATTCAAAATAGAAAGTGTAAAGTTGTTTAAGCTAGAAAGCATGAGATTGTTAAGTTAGAACTTGCATATAAATTACCTAATAAGTAACACTTGTAATTAATCTGTGAAGTTTTAAATGAAAACAACTAATGACAAACAACTAACTATTGATAGAAAGTAAACTTGACAACTTGTAACTAACAACAAGAGTGGGTGCTCCATAATTTCCAAATAAACAAAACTTTAAGATTGCAAATTTAAAACTATGATCTGCAGGAACATTTGATAGAGCTCGACACACACAAATAACATTCATCTAAATTTATCATGTATAGAATAAAAGTAACAGTATTAACAAAATAAATACTTATCTATCTACTCTATGAGATCCCTCGAGTGGCCAACTCTCAAGCATTCCTACGCTTAACTCAAATCACATGTACTTTCGCATATTCAAAATGAATCCATCCATGATACTTCCATTACTCAAAACAATTGACTCAAAATAGGATTGGCAATATTTATTTATTCATATCATAAAATTTTAAAACAAAAAACATAGTTGAATAGTGTTCAAAGCATATCATAACATCATAACTGTATCACGTATGCATTGTTTCTGGTGGTTACATATATATACTATACTAATAAAAAAATCCTAAATTTAAGATGGTGGAAGATCAACATTGAAAAAGTCTTTTAACAGAATTCCAACTAACCAACTGACCAATGTCCATAACATAAAACATATTAAATGCTCAGAGTGGAGTTGTAAATTTACAAAAAAAAAATTTAATAGAAAGCATTAAAAGGACTTGTTCCACTATGCTCACCTGAATTTCTGGTGCCTATACTCCCGACGCTCTATCTTCAATTGCTTGAAGTTTATTTAAAGTCGACTCGATCATGCATAATGTCCTGTACAATGACTTAAAGCTATACCATTATATCAACGTTAGTCGAATAATTTCAATCGATTTGGAAAATAAAGATTTATACATCATTTTACAAAAAGTAAGCAATTATTAATCCTAAAAATAAACCTTTGGCAGGATGAGAAAGTGTTTGTCTACCTTTTCTACTTTCTGGTTAAAAGTACACCCTTGATTTCATATATTCAAAAATCCAAAATTATATCATACAAGGTAGTTTCCCCTCTAAACATAAATGACAGACTGTCGTGAGGTCCTATTGCTTTAGTTGAAAATGTATCAATTATATCGACCGGGGAGTGTTCGAAGGCTGTATGCAATAGGGGACATCTTGGCTATCTCTCTTAGATTTTATGAATTCTTGAAACAGTTGTAAACAAAAGTTATACTAGAAAGCATTCAAAATAGAAAGTGTAAAGTTGTTTAAGCTAGAAAACATGAGATTGTTAAGCTAGAAAGAATATAAATTACCTAATAAGTAACACTTGCAATTAATTTGTGAAGTTTTAAATGAAAATAACTAATGGCTAACAACTAACTGCTGATAGAAAGTAAACTTGACAACTTGTAACTAACAACAAGAGTGGGTGCTCTAGAATTTTTAAATAAATAGAACTTTAAGATTGCAAATTTAAAACTACGAATTGCAAGAACATTTGTCAGAGCTCGCCACACACAAATAATATTCATCCAAATTTATCATGTACAAAATAAAAGTAAGAGTATTAACAAAATAAATACTTATCTATCTACTCTACAAGATCCCTCGAGTGGCCAGCTCTCAGGTGTTCCTACGCTTAACTCAAATCACATGTACTTTCGCATATTCAAAATGAATCCATCCATGATACTTCCATTACTGAAAACAATTGACTCAAAATAGGATTGGCAATATTTATTTATTCATATCATAAAATTTTAAAACAAAAGACATAGCTAAACACTGTTCAAAGCATATCATAACATCATAATTGTATCGCGTATGCATTGTTTCTAGTGGTTACATATATATACTATACTGCTAACAAAATCCTAAATTTTAGATGGTGGAAGATCACCATTGAAAAAGTATTTTAACATAATTCCAACTAACCAACTGACCGATGTCCATAACATAAAACATATTAAATGCTTGGAGTGGAGTCGTAAAGTTTTTAAACAAAAAATTAATAGAAAGCATTAAAAGGACTTGTTCCACTATGCACGCCTGAATTTCCGATCCCTAGACTTTCGATGCTCTATATTCAACTGCTTGAAGTTCATTTAAAGTCCACTCAGTCATGCATAATTTCCTATACAACGACTTAAAGATATACCATTATATTAGCGTTAGTTGGCTAATTTCAATCGATTTAGGAAATAAAGATTTATACACCATTTTACAAAAAGTTAGCAATTATTAATCCTAAAAATAAATAATTGGCAGGGCTAAAGTGATTGGTAAGAACAACGAATGGTTTTTAGCTTAAATCATAATTATGAGGTTATTTATACCTCATCACTCTCCCCTTCCTAAGCCTGAGCAGGTCCTCCTGCTATCTGATGTGTCCTTTGCCTTTCCACATCCCTATTCCTATTTAGTTCATTGTATTTGGAACTAAGATCATAAGAATCCTCTGCTTCTCTATCCCAATCACCAGGACTTTTAAGGAAACCCTTGTTGTACCTAACCCTTACTTTCCATGAATGTAAGTCCTCAAGGTTCTGCTCTGTAGTGACAAGTACTACAGGGGGTGGTTGAAGAAGCAATGGAGGTCTACACCTCATCCTTATCCATTTGGTTTTAAGTTGTTGTAGTATCTCTGCTAATGCCTCAACCCTTCTATAGGACCACCTTATATTGGTAGGTGAGATCACCTCCCTCCTTTTAAGATACATAGGCAGAGGAGTGTACTTCTCCTCATAGGCACTTCAAGCTTTTTCTATCAATCTTGACCCTTGGACTTTGAAATTATTATAACAAATATGAAGATTATCATTATATTTTCTTCTCACAGCTTCATAGCTCTTCATGCCTCAGATTCAAGCTTTAAAGGCAAAGGGTTTCCTATTAGGGTATCTCATCTGAAGTCCCACAGTCCTTTCTGCCTGAAAATACTCTTTGGTCCTTTCCTAACACTGAATTTGATTCTGCATAGTGGACATGAATGCTTTGAGTTGTACTTCCCCAATAAAGAGGTTGACAAAGAAATTAGTATGTCTTTCTAAAAACAAATTATGTACAAAGAATTCAAACAACAAGTTTTTTTGAACAAGTGTTGCCTCTTTAAATGCTTTTAAAAATTCCTCATCATCTGGATCATGAGGCAGATTGAAAATCTTAACAATTTACCATTCAAAAACATAGAATATAACCTGGATGGTTTCCTACAGGCTAATAACAACTCCCCAATTTGGCACGCATCTATTTTAGTCTAATAAAGCCTATCATATGATTATTTTAATAATACTATTTCCTTCTTAAGTCTAGCACTCTCGGCCCCTGCTTGTCTCAAGAAATAACATATATTTCCATCCATTTTGTCAACATTGGGGGAATGTGGACTTGAAACCACTCCATTTTGGTTGGCTCAGTTTGTACTTCCTTCAATTCTATTTTTGGCTTTATCTTGATTTCTTGCAAATCTTGTTCTAGTTCAACAGTTTTACTCAAAGTTGCATTGAGTTCATCTTTCTGTTTTTCTTGTTTTTTTACAAATGCTTTGAGAGTTTTAATTAAATTATCAGTTAAACCTTTAATTTGTTTGTCTTTTTAGACAAATTTTTCAAATACTATTTACCTTCCTCATTACTTTGTTGCACCTGAAATTGCAACTCTCCAATAATTTTATCTTTTTGCTCCAATTGAGCCTTCAAAGCTGTGATTTCTTGATCTCTTTTCTTCAAAAGTTCAATTTGTATATCTATTTCTTGTTGTTGTTGATTTACTTGTTCTTCATTTTTTTGTAGGCTAAACCTTAACTGAACAATTTATGTTTTCAACTCATCTAATTATGTTTTTATGTTATCAAAACTTTCAATTTGTACATTAGAGCAGAGAGGAGAAACAAAAGCTTCTACATTATCATAAATCACATTTTATTTATCATGTACCTCTAGTGGGTCTGGTTCTGCATCACTGGCAATTGGGAAAGACAAATTTTCACTTAGGTGAGTCATATCACCTTCTTGTGTTTCCATTGGCTAGTGAAAAGGAGAAAATGATTCCAAAGGCTCATCCTTAATAAGTACAAAATTTGGCAACTATTTTCTTATTTCTTCTTGTCTTGTCTCAAGTGATACATTTTCCTTTCCAGATTCACCTAGTTGGGTTGTTTCTACACTTGGTTGGGCTTCTTTTTCACATGATTTTGCTAAAGTTTCTTGGGGTTTCCTATTCTGTTATTTCTTTTTAGGAATATGCGGCTGATCAAAAGCCGCAACACAACAAATCTCATAAGATACTCTGTAATGCCTTATGCATTTCGTCCTAACCATGTCACCATATGAGGCTTGGTTTGTCCATTTGAGTTGTTTTCTTGTTTTATGCTTGCTAGATTGATGTTTTAATGAATTTTATAGTAGATGAAAGAGTATTACGGGTAAGGTATTCAATAATTTTAAATGAATTCTTTAATATAATTTGTAAATTTAACAAATAAAAATACTATTAATGTCTTGTTTAATTAAATGAATTAAAACTTATGAATTAATAAAGTGATATTTAAATAAAAAGGTTAATTAATTCATGATGCATGCAATTTTGAAGGAAGGGGCTAAATCAATAAATTAAATAATAATAGTTGAGTTAACTTGGTGTGCAAGTTAAAAGGCAAGGTGGAAATTATAAAATAATATTAAATAAAACAAATTGATGAAGTGTGAAGGGTGAAAAGAAATAAATTAATAGATTTAAAAGAGTGGATTGCATTTATGAGTAGTGGAGGTTAATTAATGATTAAAGTAGTGGAAGTTAACTAATAGAGGGGCAATTGGATTATTCTCGGGAAGAGGAAACCGATTTTGCAATTTTGGTTTTCTGGAGAGTTTCTTGTTTTGCTCTACCGTGAATAATATTTCAGGTTCCTGAAATCTTTCTTGGAAGTTTGGGAAACAAAGTAGCTGAGTTGCAGTAGGGGACAAGAATTGAACTCTGCTTTAGCTTCTACTCAGACAATCATTTATTCAAGTTCCAAAGTTATTAAACCCTTCATTTGCTTGATCCTAAATTGAATTTAACTGATAAATGAATTCTTGGTTTTCTCTGCGAGTTCTTGGTACGTAGTTGTGAATCTATAATTGATTGTTTCTGAAACAACTTCCTATTAATAATACAATCTGGGTAAAAAAATACAATCCTTGAATTCACAGAGATATCATTCTTTCCCTATTGCATGTACTATTTCCTGCGTATTTTGCTCCTCACACGATTTGTTTTGGTTTATCCATGTTTATATATATTCATCACAATGAACTATGTTTTCTCCTAGAGTCCATTTGACTTTGGCTTCTCATAGCAGCCGAAACTAGTGTCGTCTATCTCAAATTTATAGATTTATGAACCTCCTTGATTCTATTGGAGCTGCAGTATTTGAAACTAAAATATTGTCATGGTTTAATTAACTGTTGGAAATAATGTGCCTCAATCTCACAGGCTGAAACCTCTAAAAGAGAAAAGTCGGTGTGACATCCATATTGTCTGGCTGACTGGCAGCTGTGAAACCTTATGAAATGTTCAGGTTGTCGAGACCTTTTTGATGTCTTGCCGACTGGAGCTATCGCTCTGACTCGTTGTGTTCACTGTAACCCTCTGCCGAGTGGATTGGTCTTGCTGACGGGTTGATGCCTAAAGGTTATCGGGGAGACTCATAGAAACTAGAGTCATCGAAGTAACACAAAGGCTTTGGTATGAAGTCTTGGCAATAGGTGGTATGTCTCACCGATAAGCATACACTCAGAGCTATCGAGGTGACGTGAAAGCCTCGGCAAGAACTCTTGCCGACTGTTGGTTCTCTCGCTGACAGTTATTCACTAGAAGACATCGAGGTGACATGGTGACTCGGTAAGATCTCTTGCCGATAGATGGTATGTCTCACTGAATAGCTACACTCAGAGTCATCAGAGTAACTTGGAGACTTTGATATTACCTCTCAGCGATAGCGGTAAGTCTTGCCGACAGTTGTTAGTTTCGGTATGACTGGAAGCCTCAGTGTGATCTCTTGGCGAGAAGCGATTATCTCACCGATGAGAATGCTAAGGTCGATGTGACTTGTGAACTTCGGTATGATCTCTTGGCGAATGGCGATAGTCTGGCCGATGAGAATGCTGAGGTCGATGCGACTTGTGAACTCGGTGTAATGTCTTGCCGATGGTCAGGACTCTTGGTGATAATGATAATCAGGTCTTGTGGCATTGGGGAGACACGGTTAGTGTCTCACCGACATGCGAATAAGTTTTGAATGCCTTTGATCGAGTGATGACTATCCTACGTGGTGAGTCTTCGACCAATCAGAGAAGCCGAATGGGAACTGTTGGAAATTAGTCTGTTGTTGCAGTTCTATGAGGAAGTTTGACAAACAGGGGCACCATGGTTATACTCAGAGATTGAAGATTGTGATCGGGAGAGTAACAGTTGGATGAACAATTCGATGTATGATAAGTGTGAATTTAATTATGAGTGTATTGTAACTTGAATGTTCTGTACAAGGTTGGTCTATGATTATGCTGTTGTAAATTGACATCAGAGAGAGTGAAGCTCGTACTCTGTATGTAATTTCATTACTGTAATACAAAGGGGTTTTTCTTGGTGTGGTGGGTTTTTCTCCCATAAGGGTTTTCCCACGTAAATCTGGTGTTCATCTGTGTATGATTATTTCTCTGTTTCTGTTATTGCTTTCAAGTGTATCTTAATTGGTCTGTAATTGAAAATTTAAAAGTATCTCTACATTCTTCGCTGAGGTTTTGACGTTAGGAGAGTTGTTTCCACAACTTAACTTTCCTTTCATTAACCTCCTTGATTCCATTAGCGACTTGTCACAACTGCAACACTTGAACATAGAAGGGATTAGACGTTTAAATAAGCTCCCTGATTCCATTCACAACCTATCACATCGACAACACTTGAACATGGTAGGGTGTATAGATTTAAATAACCTCCCTACTTCTATTGGACCCTCTCACAGATGCAACACTTGAACATAGAAAGCTGTAGAGGTTTAAAATACCTTTTTGATTCCATTGTCAACCTGTCATAGCTGAAGCACTTGAACGTAATAGAAAATTTTAAAGGTTTAAATAATCTTTTTGATTCCATTGGCAACCTATCACACTTGTAGTACTTAAAAATAGAATATTGTGGAGGTTATATATATAATCTCTTTGATTTCGTTGTCAACCAGACTTAGCCGCGACACTTGAACTTAATAGGAAGTTTAAGGATTTAAATAACCTCTGTGATTTCATTGTCAATCTATCTCAACCACGACACATGAACATAATAGGAAGTTAAAAGATTTAAATAACCACCTTGATTCTACTGAAAGCCTATCACAGTTGCAACACTTGAAAATAAAATACGCCTCTCTGTATACTATATGGGTGTGTTCTATTCTGAATATCTGAACTTAATTTCATTTCAAGAAAACAAAATCAGTATATAATAGCATGGTTTTAACCACCGCCCTACTTAATTCAATCTATACTGGTAATTTATTATTGCACATGTAGAGCTCAATGATCCACTTAACTTGGACCTCACTTCATTTTGTACTGCGGGTTTTTCCCCAAGTCAGCTGAAGTTCTATTCATAGTATTTCCAGTTTATGCATGACTATTGTTCTAATCCTCTAGACTTGTGTCAAATCTATGTTAGTAACTATTAGTCACCTGGGTTGCATGTAAATCCATTTAGATTATAAGCTTAATAGTTCTCCATGTGGCTGGTAGATTTAATAGTGTATTTTAGTCGAATACCGTCCCTGAATTGGTGTTTCCCATAAAATCAAAGGCTATTGTACTTTGAATTGATCACAGGTGAAATCCTGAAATGGTTTGGTGTAGTGTGTGTTGTCATGCGTTCTTAGAGTTGCTTTCCACCATTTCAATTTTGCAGTCCTTTCTTTCTAGAAAACATATTAATGAGAGTCGTTTTGATGGAAATATGAATTAGAAGATAATTTTGTTGTGTGCGTATATAGAATGTATAAAAGTGTAATATAAATCGATTATATACAATTGATATAAGTGTATGTTAGTATCTCTGATCTATTTCATCATTATTATGTCTTCTGTAGTTGTTTTTATATAAGGCTCTGCGAAGTTATCCTCTAGTTTCAATTGATATTATCTCCAATGTTAACTATAGGTCACTCAAGCATGACTGTGAGATGTCAATACTCTCCTAAGCATCGATACTCTTCCTTGGTATCTCCTGGTTCTTCTTTTAATTCAATGAAATTAAGCCATAGGATTTCGGTGTCCTTCCATGTATTGAGTGTCTTCATTCGATTAATATAATTCTTGGGTATAGATACTTTCCCTGAATCACCTGATTTGTTAAGTAGTCGAATGGTAATGCAATATGCTACTATATAAATAATATGCTTTGTAATCGTATTTAGGAATGTTTTCCTCTGCAAAAGATGAGATCATTATTCTGTATTTTCTAACAGAAATTAAGACTAATAGAAAGCCAGTAATATTTGTATATGTAGATATGATCATGTATACATGTAGAAGATAGATCTAAGATAAAATTTAGTGCTTAAATCAGAGCTGAGTTATGATTCATTATTTGGCTATAGTGTATTGATTAGTTTATATATATATATATATGTTGATATATGTAAATATAAATATTTATAAATGTATATACATATAAATATATTTGTATATCCATAGGGGTTCCTTGATATTTGATATTTATATAATCCTAAAATTCCTAATAATATAATTATATATATATACTATTTATTAGTTTGATTTATAACAAAGTATACATTAAGGGATTATATCTTGAGAAATTAACCATGAGTTAAACCTTGATGTCATGTGAACCATTGCTAAATTAGAACAATATAGAAGAAGATTAAGGGTATGGAAGTAAAGATTTAAAGAGTTTCTTTTGAAATATTAGTATTTTTAAAACTTTAGATTTATTTAGACTTGAGTTGGTACATTGAACGTGACGTTGAAATTTGCAAAATATTAATTGGTTGTATTGTGAATTCATTACTTATTCCATGTTACTATTTTGGTTTTGAGTTGTGAGTGAAACAAGTGAATGATTGTTGATTGACAAATGGAATTGTAGGATTTTTCCAGTGGTTTAGACCTCATGTAAAGTGAATGTTGGAAGTTTTCCAGAGGCTTGGTTGAAAACTATGTTATTGACCTAATGTTGTGTTGAATCTTGGACTTGATTGTTCTGATAACTGCCTTGTGATACTGTGGATATTCTAGCCATGCCTTGTTCACTTTCTTTCCAATTGATTCTTGTGTGAGATGGATCATGTCTCACCTTCGAGTATGATCATTTGATTATGGGCTTTATGCTTGTTGTTTTTTCTTGTTGTATTCAATTGAGTTTCTTGTTGTAGAACGGGGGGAGTGGCTCTCAATGGGGGCTGATGCACAAAGTGGCGTCTAGGACAACCCAGGTGAGAGTTTCCTAATCAAGTGAAAAACTAATTAATTAAATAGGGGGTTGGGTAGAATTTCACTTAACTAATATGTTCTGATGCCTCACCTATTCTTGTAGCGCTCGTACAGGCTAAGGATGGTTTGGGAAGGCTTGGGTGGCAAGACCAATATCCTAGTCTCCACGAGAGGGTAATTGGTCCCGCATGTGTTACCCTATGGGGCCGGTGTTGAATGTGTGATTGTCAAGACAACCATAGATGGGGGCCAGCGTCTAGAGGAAGAATTTCAGGACAACCCATGCATAGACCATGCGATGACACTCTCCCCGCTACAACCTTGTATTTACTTGACTGGAATTTTCATTTGATGTTCTTTGTGCCTTTGGAAGCTGCGTCATTGTTGTATTGTGTGATTTTGTTCTTTGTATATGGGAATCCCTTACAGTCTTGTGTCTGTTGTTTTCCACCTTGTTGTCTATCAATTATGGTGGGGCCCTTGTTACCTCCTAGCACGGGGGTGAACGTTTGGGTTCACATGGTTGGGTGGAATGTGTTACATTCTCCATTAGGTTCCCTTTTCATTCATGATGTGGTGACTTCATTTGATCCATTGACTCGTACACTGCGTCTACTCTTGGGAGTTTGATCATTGTACTTGTAAATGTATTGTATCTCTATCATGTATCATATGTTGAGCACTCCTAATTTGTACCGAGGAAGTACTATTGTTCAAAATGTAATTGTAAACTATAACTTGTGTCTCATGTATGTGATGAATTATGTATTCAGCTATGTTGTACATGTTAATTGAAAAGAATATAGTCTGATATCCATTTATGTTTATAGAATGGATGTTTATCATGGTTCATATGATCAATTGTGATGAGTAAATGTTATGCTTAATGATGAATAGTGTTTGGTTGTTAATAAGTTATTTGGTTTTGTAAATTTGGATAATGGAATTTAAGTAATGCAGTCGTGCACCCTAGAGGACGTAGGATAATAACTAAGTTTATGTTCAATTTTATTTGCGTAACATTGCACTTTTAAAAAAAAAATTCCATTTTTTCGTGGTTTAGGATTTGTCCTCTAGGGTTCTCGGCGGGGGCGTTACACAATTTCTTGCTTCTTCTCAAAGGGGAAGGCTTGTGTACTTCTATTTTAGGTCCCCTTCCCTTTTTATGAGGATGAGCTTTCTCAACTTTTGACTTTTCTAGGTCCATATCCTCTTGTTTTTGCAGAGGATCCGATACATTTTGTGGACCTGGTCTTTCCTGAGGGTCTGAAGGGTTTATTGGATTTTATGGAACCTCATTGTCAGGAGCCCTTTTGACATTTTGAGGTTCAAAAGAAGGTTCTTCCAAATTTTGAGCCACCAAACTGGATGGATCTCCTTCCTCTACATGTCTTGTGGGCACAAGGTTCTTCCTTTCTTCAATAAATGATATTTACATATTAAATGTATGAGGCCGTGATGTTTCAATGGACCTGACCCAATTTTAAACTTTTCAATCATATTAACAATAGAATCACTAAGAAAAGTGTGAAGGTTGACTCTGAATTCAGGGTTTTCGATCCCATGGCACAAATGAGTGAATAATCGAAAGGGGGGACCAACTATTATGGCACATTGTCCTTCACATGTGAAATATTTGATTATCTAGGCAATTGTCATTCTCCATGGCTTTGGAATTGACATTCTTTGAAACCCTTTATTTTTCCCTTAGGTATTTACAACTAATAAAGGTTGAGGTTCCCCTTCCCGACTGAAAAGCTCTACCATTTTTTGATAAGAAATATTTGTAGTTTCTGATAAATTTACACCCTCATTTCTAATACCAAATAAACGAGAAATGACTCAAGGGCTTACCTTGAATTTCTTCCCATGCACTATTGATTGTCCATCTGAAAAGTTTTGTATAAATTCTTTAACCAGTTGCTCATTGTGCCCTTCAAACTTCTTCATAAACTCTAGCTACCCAACCCTCTGAAACAATTTCAAACTTTTACTTAGCGATAATAACTTGTTTGCGGAAGTTGGCTCTGATTTTTGCTTAGCTCCTCCCATGCTGTCCATTCCTTGTGATTTTCCTTAGTTTTTGTTGAATACCATGGCGTTCAAAAGGTGAAAAACCGTTTAAACGAAACTGTGACACATATTAAAGAAAATGTAAACTTTTCAACCACTTGTACTTTGACATGAATTAATTATGGCATTTGGCTTTGTTGTATCGAAATCATTACTTTTCATGGAAAAGAGCGCATGAATTGCCCCATCTTAAGTGAGTACAATCCATGCAATTTACTAAGTTTGGAAAGGGTGGTGGTACGTGCCAATTTATTTATTTTTATTCTCAATAATTACCTACTTAAAGTAAAAGTTGTACATACCTTACATCCTGTCATTGATTTGAAAATTGCTTACCTTTACTGATGTAAAAGTATCATCGGATGGGATGGCGAGGGTGGTAATGAATTTATTATGAATGAAGATGGGATGGCCAAATATTGTTGTAATTATTATGATAGAAAGTAGCCATAATAATTTTGAGTTATTATATAAATATTAATATATTATATAGGCTTATAGCCTTTCACCTAGAAGTTCCAAAGATGTTGCATTTTCTGTTAAAAAACTGGGAGAAGTCAGATTCAACTATGGCATCTGAAGAAGGAAAAAATTGTGTTGCCACAAGGGATTTCATTGGATATGCCAAATAGTACAAGAGGCAATGTGAACATGAGGCTGCCATACTCTATGAAGAATATCAGAACATGACAGATGAGTTTAGGAACAATGTTTCATTTGAATCCTATTTGAATTGTGTGGCGATACTGAAACCTAGAAAGTTGGCTATGATCAACTACATCAAGAAAATGATTAAAGAGGAAGTAAAACATGCCATGGTGGAAGGTTCAAGGAAGGAAGAAGAAGTGCATGTTTGTGGAGTGCAACCCACAAATGAGCAAGTGGAAGAGTGTGGGGAAGAGCCCCATAATACTCCCCTAGACTTGCATGTGATAGCAAGTGATGGAGATCAGAACATAGCAGCAGTCTTGAATCCTAATTTGGATTCATCCCATGAAGGTCTTGAAGCTAAGGGCTTCACAAAAGATGTTGGTAGAACTATTGTGTGGGATGAGTTTGTTGAAGAAGGGAAAGATGAAGGGAATATTAGTGGTCTTGGAGATGAATCCAATGAGTTCATGCATGGTCATGTTGAATATTTGATGATGAAGTATTTCCCTCTTGTTGTTGTCCCAACTTCCCAAGAAGTTCCACATGAAG
The DNA here is from genome assembly GCA_007258455.2 of Sequoia sempervirens. Classification (NCBI taxonomy): domain Eukaryota; kingdom Viridiplantae; phylum Streptophyta; class Pinopsida; order Cupressales; family Cupressaceae; genus Sequoia; species Sequoia sempervirens. The sequence goes on from VDFB02152494.1 coordinate 76,560, forward strand.
AAATCAACAACATACCTATTCATGATGGGTTTGTTGAAGATAAAAATGATAAAGTAATCAAAGCATCTAGCTTTGATGACTCTTATTTCTAGTACAATGATGGTGACATAGGTGGTATTGGGTTTGATCATCAAACTAAGCTCTTGGAGGAAGCTACTAATGAAGATATCAGTTTAAGTGAAAAGTGGAGTGATTCATTCAAAGAGTCAACACTTCAAGAGGAGCATGATAAGCACTTTCCTGTTGACCATCTCAATCAACCCGTTAGCATTTGGGATCCGGGTGTATTGGCTTCAAGATATGACAAAGAACCTGTGTGGGATAAGTTTCCCTTTGATCATGATGAAGACCTTTTGGCTCTTGAAGAAGAAAGGTTTAAAGAGGTTTTTGAACACAAGTTTGATTTACCCATTCAAGAAGTTGATTGCAAACAAAGGATCAAATAAGTTGTACAATATGATCTTGTTTATAGTAGTACGCATTCTCAACAAGTTGGTGGTGAAAGACAAGAATGTTGGAGCAGCTATGAGGGCAACAAAGACAAGAAACAAAGTTTTGATTTTTAGTTGCAGCCTATCAATAATTCACCATCTTTGAATTCTTATGAATGGGAAGGTCAATTCAATGTGTCCTTTGAACATGACATGCGAGCTCTGTCTAGATTTGATCACACATATAGTTTGATTGAAGAACTTATTTGGGAGGCTCAGTTTGAAGAGAGACAAAAATGGGTTAGGAATGAAGTTTCTTTTCCTAATTTGCAACTAATCAAAGACTCTTTGGAGACATTGAAATCAGATTACCTACACTTGATTGAAGATCGGGATCATGCCATTGAATTTGAAAAGAAGACCTTCCGTGCTTTCCAAGTAAAAGAGAGAAAGGTTGATGAGCTTACTCATGAGCTTGAATCAACAAAGGATATGTTAGAAGAAACTCAAATGGCATTAATGGAGGTAGTAGATCAGTTTGCCAATTTCAAACTTTCCAAAGAGCAAGAGAGTGCACAAAGAGCTGAAGAAATCAAGCAAGTGATTGGAGAGATCAATAGTCTTCAAGAGGAGTTTGATCTTGAAAGAGTCTCAAGAAAATCAGAAGTTACATGTGAATATTTGGAGCAACAAGATGAAAGGAATGACTTTCAAGTTTTTAACAATCCTCTCTTTGAAGTGGGTGTTGAGGAAACTTATGATAATCCTCTTTTTGTGATGCAAGATGAAGCATCAATTGATAATAACACGAAATGGGATCTTGATGAAGTTTCCCAACACAATATGGAACATGATTTTCAGCTTATTGAAGATTTGCAAGCCAAACATAAGGGAGACTTGCTCCTTGCAATCGGTAATCTTCCAAGAAGAACGTTTGATCAAGAATGCTTAAGAGGGATTGAGGATGTAGTCTTCACTTGGGAAGACGGACCAGAACATGGTGTTTGCACTCTTGTCAATCCATTCCTCAGGTTGAGTGATGTTAGTCTATTTTGGGAGTTGAATTTTAAGTCATCTTATGTTTCATGTTCCAGTGTTGTTGAAGCTTTCATGGATTGGTTTCAGAGGTTCATCAGAGGGAACGCCAATTTCACAAGTATGCACTTGATTTTGACCAACACTCAAAGATGTGTTATGTTTTCTTTCCGGAGTGTTGGAGATTATTTTCAGTTGGGTATCTATGCTTGGGATTCTCAACATGGGTTGATGGAGCTTATTGCTTGTGGAAAGAAGAAGTTTTGGAGGAATAAGGATCAAATTTTTAGACTTTTTGAAACTATCCCCTTCTTTACCAACCACTCGATGGTTCTGTTTGTTCATCAACAAATGGATTGGAGGGAGATTTTGAGTATGGGTTGGAGAGATGAATGGGTGGTTTCTCTTGAGAGTGATCCTTGGCTAAGACAAGGGAAGATTTTGAGACTTGAGCTTACTGATTGGAGGAAAACCAACCACCTTAAATGGGGAGTTACTCTCATTTAGGAGAGTTGGTTCATCATTTCTTGTCAAAGAGGTGGTAGTTTTCAGTTGGAGGTTGCTCTAGTGTGTTTTCTAGCCACTTTGGAGGGGTTATCTTGCAACTCAATGCTCATCTCACATGCTCACACTTGGGAATTCCATTGGTGATGCTGTTTTTCCTTGTGTAGACCGCTAAAATCAGATTATACTTCGCTGATCCCATCTTTGAACAACAGTGATTATTTGTTTCTTTGAACCTATCCTATTCTCAGAGTTCATCTTATGGAGGTTTGTGATGTAAACTTTGATAGTTTAATCTCAGTGTTGGTTCATGACAACGAACTACCACATGCTTTGATTCATCATTTTGAGACTCATGGGGTTGGAGTTGTGAGAAATTTCTACAGTATTCATGGTTGTATCAAGATAATTTAGTTGAGCCTTAGTAGATTCATGTGGAGTCATGAGTTTGAGTTTGATGAGCTCTTACAAAGGATTGCTTTCCTCTTTGCAAGAAGATTTGGAGAGGTTGTTGGAATATTTGCCTCAATCCATACTGACATGTAACTCTTGAAGGGCAAAGTCGCTGTGATATTAATCATGTCTGGCCGACTAACTGTTTTGAATCCTTTGAAATGTTCCAAGTCGCTGAGACAAGGTTGGTGTCTTGCCGAATGAACTATCATTGTGACAAGAAGCATTCACTTTGACCTTTTGTCGAATGGAGACCTCTGGTCGACAGTATGTTCTTATCGGGCTTCACTCACATTAGCTGGTGTCTTCAGGGTGACTTGATCACTCGATATGAAGTCACAGTGATCGAAGAGAGTCTTACCGATAGCATATGGCCTTCACGATGACACTAAAGGGTTTTCGGTATGAGGTCCCAGCGACAATGGAAGGTCTCACCAACGGGGATACAACTGAAGTCATCGGAGTAGCTCTTGGCACTCGGTGAAAGGTCTTGGCAAAGGTCAAATGTCTTGCCGACTCCGTAATACATGAGTGCTCGATGTGAGGTCTCAGCGCTCGTTGTAAAGTCTCGGCGAAAGAAAAAAGTCTTGCCGACTCGGTAAGACTTGGTTGCTCGATGTGAGGTCTCGGTGCTCGATGAAATGTCTTGGCGAAGACAAAATTCTTGCCGACTCAATAAGGCTTGTTTGCTCGGAGTGAAGTCTTGGTGAAAGATGAATGTCTTGCCGACTGTCAGGTGCTCCGGTGAAACTTGAGGAGACTCGGTGAAACCTCTTGGCGAATGGAAAGTCTTGCTGATGGAAAAGTTGAAGTCGTTGTGACTTTGTGAGCATCGGTATGAGTCTAGCCGATGAGAAATCTCTTACTGATAGGAATGCATTGGATGTTGATGGATTTGGTATGACTCATGGTGTTCATTATATCATCTTGCAGACTGTTGGGACTTACGCCAATATCAATAAGAAGACTTTGTGGCATCGTGGAGACACTGTTAGTGTCTCACCGATATGCCAACAAAGTTGAACGCCTTTGACCAAATCAACCATCCTATGTGGAGCCTCATGGACCAATCAGAGGAAGTGAATTTCAAATGGATGGCAGTTAGATTTCTGCAATAGTTGCGACACTGGAGCTGAACTGCATGCAGGGAAAAATCAACGCTCAAGAGGAAACTTTCTACGATGGGGTAATGGCGGATAAGGATAATAGAAGACAAAATCAGAATGTGATAAGATTTAAGAAATCATTTTTCTGAGTTAGAAAGGATCAGATTGTTGAGAGCATTTCTATAACAAGAAGAATAGTGAATGAAACTACTGTGAACTAATACCAAAGAGTTGTATCTCTGATTTGTATGTAATTTGTTTGTTACTGAAATACAAAGAGATTTAGCTTGGTGTGGTGGGTTTTTTCCCGAAAGGGTTTTCCCACATAAATTTGTTGTTCATTGTCTTTGAGTATCTTCTCTGTTTCTATAAATCTTTCATGTGTGTCTTAATTGGATTGTAATTTGAAAATTAACAGTATTGTATGCTTACTTCCCTGTGGTTTTGACGTTAGGAAAGTTGCTTCCGCACCTCTGCTTTCCTTACAAGTGGTATCAGAGCCTGGCCAGTTGTGTTATCCTTGTGAGAGAGTTGGGTTTTTTGTGTCAATTCTTTTTCAGTGGGAGCTTGGTAGAGGTCTGATAGTTTAATTACAAATTAAGATGGCGAGCACATCCGGGAAGATGGAAATAGAGAAATTCAATGGTAGCAACTTTGAGTTGTGGAAACTCAAAATGGAAGATCTGTTAGTGGATCGTGATCTGTGGCTTGCTATGTCTGGAACGATGCCTCAAGGCATGAAGCAAGAGGATTGGGATATTGCAGATAGAAAGTCTAAGGGGATGATAAGGCTCTGTTTGGAAGACTCTATTCTTCTGAACGTGCATGAAGAAAAGACTGCATCTTCCTTGTGGAAAAGATTGGCATCTATTTATCAAGGGAAGTCCTTGGTGAACAAATTGTTCTTGAGGAAGAAGCTGTACTCTTTGAGAATGTAGGAGGGAGGATCTGTTGCTGATCACTTGAATGCTGTCAACATGCTGATTGCTCAGCTAACATCTGTTGGTGTGAAAATTGAAGGTATCGCTGCATACTGCTGCTATGTTCATTGCCAGATTCTTGGGATCATCTGGTGATGGCTATTGGGAGTACGAAATCCACTTTCAAGATGGAAGATGTTGTTGCTTCTTTGTTGTCAGAAGAGATGAGAATAAAATCTTCTGAGATGGCAAAGGAGGCCTTGGCTGTCAGAGGCAGATCGAAGGAGAAAGGCAAGAAGAAGGACAAGAAATCCAGATCGAAATGAAGAGGGAGATCAAAGTCTCCTGGCAAGAAGTCCAAGGTGAAGTGCTAGAATTGTGGGAAACATGGTCATGTCCGAAAGGATTGCAAGGAGGAGAAAAAGAAGAACTCTTCTAAAAATGATTCTTCTCAGAGTGATGCAGATGCCTTCATTGCAACTTTGGCTACACGGGCATCAGATGATGTCTAGCTGATTGATTCTGGAGCATCTTTCCACATGACATCTCATAGAGACTGGTTCACAAAGTAGGAAAACTATGATGGTGGAAAGGTGTATTTAGCAAGTGATTCATCTTTGGAAATTGTTGGTCGTGGAAGAGTCAGAATTCAATTCCTTGATGGAAGAGTGAAGGGAATCAATGATGTGATGCATATACCAAGTCTGGCTTGAAATTTACTTTCTGTAAGTAAGCTGAATGATATCGGAATGCAGGTCACGTTCTCTGGAAATGGCTGCAAGATAACTAGAGGAGCAATGGTGCTGGCTAGGGGTGCTCAAATTGGTACCTTGTAGAAGCTGGATGCACATGTTGTTCAATGCAATAGTGTCTCTGCAAAGTCACTAAAAGCTACTCATGGAGAAAAGAAGGAAAACATTCTTGATGGTGTAAAATCCATGGAGGTTAAACTTCCACAGAGAAGACTATGCTCTGGCATCATAGGCTAGGCCACATTGGTGAGAAAGGTTTAAAAACCTTGAAAAATAAAAACCTGGTAGAAGGGCTTGAAGATTGTAACCTTGAGTTCGAATTTTGTGAACATTGCATATATGGCAATCAGCACTATGTTTCATTTTATTCTAGTCCTCACAAATCTTCTGGTTTGCTTGATTATATTCATTATGATGTGTTTGGTCCAGTGAATTTTCCTTCTCTGTCTAAATCAAGATACTATGTGTCGTTTATTGATGATTATTCAAGAAGAACATTTGTATATTTTCTAAAAAGTAAATCAAAAGTGTTCAGTTGGTTTAAGGAATTTAAAAACCTTGTTGAAAATTAGACTGGTAGGAAAATAAAATGTTTAAGGACTGGCAATGGCGGTGAGTTTTGTTCAGATGAATTTGAAAGGTACTGTATAGATCATGGGATTAAAAGACATAAAACTACACCTTACACTCCACAGCAAAATGGAGTTGCTGAAAGGTTCAACAGGATAATAATGGAAAGAGCACGAAGTATGTTGAGCAGTGCTGGCTTGGAGGAGAAGTTCTGGGTTGAAGCAGTCTCTACAGCATGTTACTTGGTAAATTGTTCTCCTAACTCTACTCTTGCTAAGAAGACGCCTTTGGAAGCATGGTCTGGAAAGAAGCCCTCTCTAAGACATATTCATGTCTTTGGCTGTGAGGCATATGCATATGTGTTGTTTGAAAAAATATCTAAGTTGGAAAACAAAGCTGTAAAGTGTATTTTTACTGGCTATAGCGCTGGCATAAAAGGATACAAGCTTTGGAATCCTGAGACTGAGAAGGTTTTATACAGTAGAAGTGTTATCTTTCATGAGCTGAAGCCTTCTACACTGGATCCACAGTCAGAGAAGAAATCAGAAAATGAAAAGGATGTAGCAGAAATTCCTCCAACACCAGATACAGAGGAATTGAAAAATCAAAATGTACCTGATATTGAGGAAAGCTCAAGTAGCTCTGAAAGTTCTGAAGAAGATGAAGAACCACCTCAGCCTCAGCATGTGAAGAGATCAACTTGTGAAAGAAAGCAACCTGATAGGTATGGGTTTTCTTTGATAGAGTCTACTTGTGCATATGCTTTAATTTCTAGCACTGATGAACCTAGGACTGTGAAAGAGGCATTTAAAATGTCTGATTCAAACTCTTTAGTTGGTGCCATGAATGAAAAAACATTACTATTAGAAAAGAATGATACCCCGAGTTTGGTGCCACGTTTCCAGTTGCAGGAAAGTCATGGCTGCAAATGGCTTTTAAAAAGAAAATTGGTCCGAAGGCAGCAGAAAATATAAAGCTTTGTGGCTGGTTGCAAAAGGTTATTCCTGTGTAGAGGAATTGATTATGGAGAAGATTTTCCTGTAGCTGTTACATCGATTAGATTTATTTTGTCACTTGCATCAGCATCTGACTTAGAAATTGAACAAATGGATGTGAAGACAACGTTTCTTCATGGTGATCTTGAAGAAGAAATTTATATATCCCAACTGGAGCACTTTGTGGAAAAGGTAAAGAAAGACTGGTTTGCAAGTTGAAGAAATCAGATGGGTTAAACAAATTTAGAATGTGATACCAAAAAGTTTGACACTTTTGTTTTGTCATTAGGATTTGTAAGAGCAAAATCGATTACTGTGTGTATTACAAAGCTGAAAGTGATCAAGTTCTTATTATTGCTCTTTATGTTGATGATATGTTGTTCATAGGAAATAGTAAGCTAATGATTTCGAATCTTAAGTCTTAGTTGTCTGCAAAGTTCGAAACGAAAGATCTTGCGCAGCAAGGTATATCTGGGAATGGAAATAACTAGGATAGAAAAATAGAAAAACTTTGTTTAGCCGTGAGGCACATCAAGGACCGCTCTAGAGAGATTTTGTATGTGACTAATTGTAAGCAGCTAGTTCCAGCTATTTAGGGAACGGCTATTTGTTGAAGATCCGTCCAAAGTATCCTGCATCAGATGGAGGATGCATCAAAGGTACATATGCTAGTGCAGCTTGAAACTTTATACGCAATGGTCTCAGACAAGACCGTGAGCATTCTGCCAAATGGGAGTACTTAGTTGGTTTATGGCTAATCCTAGGACACATTGGGATGCCGTGAAGAGAGTATTTAGATATCTGAAGGGCACTTCAGACTATGCTCTGTGTTACCATGGGAACTTGGTTGAATCATAGAGGACTCTTAGTATTCGAGGTTATGTGGACTGACTGGACAGGACATTGATGTTGCAGATCCACCCGGATATAAGTTTTCATGATGAATGGTGGTGCAAGGAGCTGGATGAGTGTTGTAGGTCAGACGGGTTTGTCCACCACAGAGTGAAAATACACGGCAGCCACACATGCCTATGCAAGAAGCAATCTGGTTAAAGCGCATTTATGTTCTAAGATTGATTTTGGATGCAGGAAAAATTACTATTTACTGTACGCCGAAAAGCATATATGTTTGGCAAAGAATCCACTTTCCATGCCGATGAAAACATAGATGCACGATCACTTTCTTGTAAATGCAGATATGGTGGAGGATGGGAAGGTCTCTTGGAGAAAGTGGATACTCTTGAAAATGTTGCAGAATATAGCACAGTGGTGTGCCAGTTCGATGGGCCTCTTGGCCCATGAATTTCAGTAGTTTGCTCTAGAGTTGTTAGTAAGGTCTTCGTCAAGTGGGAGATTGTTGGAATATTTTCCTCAATCCATATTGACATGTAACTCCTAAAGGGCAAAGTCGTTGTGATATTAATCATGTCTGGCCGACTAACTGTTCTGAACCCTTTGAAATGTTCCAAGTCACTGAGACAAGGTTGGTGTCTTACCGAATGAACTATCACTGTGACAAGAAGCATTCGCTGTGACCTTTTGTCGAATGGAGACCTCTGGCCGATAGTATGTTCTTATCGGGCTTCAGGAAGACTTAGAGCAGCTGGTGTCTTCGGGGTGACTTGATCATGCGGTATGAAGTCCCAACGACTGAAGAGAGTCTTACCGATAGCATATGGCCTTCACGGTGACACTAAAGGGTTTTTGGTATGAGGTCCCAGCGACAATGGAAGGTCTCACCGACGGGGATACAACTGAAGTCATCGAAGTAGCTCTTGGCGCTCGGTGAAAGGTCTTGGCGAATGTCAAATGTCTTGCCGACTCGGTAAGACATGAGTGCTCGATGTGAGGTCTCGACGCTTGCTGTGAGGTCTTGGAAAAAGACAAAAGTCTTGCCGACTCGGTAAGACTTGGTTGCTCGATGTGAGGTCTCGGTGCTCGATGAAATGTCTTGGCGAAGACAAAAGTCTTGCCGACTCGGTAAGACTTGTTTGCTCGGAGTGAAGTCTTGGCGAAAGATGAATGTCTTGCCGACTATCAGGTGCTCCGGTGAAACTTGAGGAGACTCGGCGAAACCTCTTGGCGAATGGAAAGTCTTGCCGATGGAAAAGTTGAAGTCATTGTGACTTTGTGAGCATCGGTATGAGTCTAGCCGATGAGAAATCTCTTGCCGATAGGAATGCATTGGATGTCGATGGATTCGGTATGACTCATGGCGTTCGTTATATCATCTTGCAGACTGTTGGGACTTACGCCGATATCGATATGAAGACTTTGTGGCATCGGGGAGACACTGTTAGTGTCTCACCGATATACCAACAAAGTTGAACGCCTTTGACCAAATCGACCATCCTATGTGGAGCCTCGTGGACCAATCAGAGGAAGCGAATTTCAAATGGATGGCAGTTAGATTTCTGCAATAGTTGTGACGTTGGAGCTGAACTGCATGCAGGGAAAATCAACGCTCAAGAGGAAACTTTCTACGATGGGGCAATGGCGGATAAGGATGAACATAAGACAAAATCAGAATGTGATAAGATTTAAGAAATCATTTTTTCTGAGTTAGAAAGGATCAGATTGTTGAGAGCATTTCTGTAACAGGAAGAACAGGGAATGAAACTACTGTGAACTAATACCAGAGAGTTGTATCTCTAATTTGTATGTAATTTGTTTGTTACTGAAATACAAAGAGATTTAGCTTGGTGTGGTGGGTTTTTTCCCGAAAGGGTTTTCCCACGTAAATCTGTTGTTCATTGTCTTTGAGTATCTTCTCTGTTTCTGTAAATATTTCATGTGTGTCTTAATTGGATTGTAATTTGAAAATTAACAGTACTGTATGCTTACTTCCCTGTGGTTTTGACGTTAGGAAAGTTGCTTCCGCACCTCTGCTTTCCTTACAAAGGTCACATTTGCAATTGTGGCTTTGTTAGATACCTTGTGGAGATATGCTAAGGATTACAGTATTGAGTTGAGTAGACTAACTTTCCCATTGCCTAGGATTATGATTGACAATGGTATGGCTGATATTGATGACTTAGAGTCTTTTGGGCATGAGATGGTGCAAGATGTTGATTTCAGTCCTTCCAGAGTTTTCAGCTTGATTTTCATTGATGGTAACATTTTGGAGTTACAAGGGAGGTTAGTGCAATTTTGGCATGATGTTTTCACTGATGTGATCAAAGTGGTGCAACATCAGCATGGTGGGTCTTTGTAGAGATGGACATGGGACCTTGGGATTGTACTTGATTTGGCATGGATCAGTTTGAGTTTCTCTAGAGTTGTGGTGGCATTGCTTGAGGACAAGCAATTTTGGGAAGGGCAGACTGTAATGTCCCCATTTTAGCCATATGCTCTTGTGTCTGATAGCCTATTTCTGGAAGTACATAGGCTGGTCAGAAGCTGAAATTAGGGTTTCCACTTCTGAGGAGGTTTTGAGGTCTTGCATGCGAGAGTTTCTAACACATGTCTAGTGGAGCTTTCTGGGTTTTTGGAGAGCTTTGTGATGAGGTAGCATGCATGACAGGATATTGAATTGCATTCTCAGTTGCTTTTGGAGGCTTGCATGTTGGAGTTTTTTAGTTTGGATTTTGGATTCCTTTTTGGTTTTTAGAGTGCTTCACAATGATGTGACATGCATAAGGAACAGTGGAATTTTTTGAACTTGCTATTTTTAGTAAGTTACAACAACTGCTCAATTTTTGCTCAAAATGAGTTTGGAACAACTTATTATTTTTAGCAGTATGCTATTTTTAGTAAGTTCTATTTTTAACAATGCTATTTTTAGCAGGGCTTCTGCAGTTCAGTTCAGTGGCTATATTTGGCAGGTCAGTTTTAGTAGTTGGGTCTCCAACACCCTTGGTGTTATTTTTAGCAGGTCTTTAGCAAGCCAGTTCCAAGTCTATTTCTAGAAAGTCAGTTGGAGCAGTTTGAGTCTTTAGTACTTCTTAGCTATTTTTGGCAGGCCTGAGCTTGAGTTGGGCGCTTCACTTGTGGAGGTAAATTATTTTAATAAAGTGAATTTTGATAAGGCTTGGTGGATGCCTTAAGGAGAAATAAGTGATTTTATTATAGTCATTCACTTTATTATATTTGGACGCCATTTTATACTTTATTAGCAAATTTAATAAAGTATATTACTTTCTTGATGTTGGATGCCTTGGAGACGTGGGGAAATGAAATGCAAATGAGATAATATTTTGAGGAGATATATTATTTTATAAAGTATTTCAATTTATCATTATTTGGATGCCACATGATGCTTTATTAATATTTTTGATAAAGTGTATTAGTTTCTTGAGATGGACGACTTGGAATAAGGTGATATGAAATGCAATTTGGAAAATGTTGGAAAAGTGAATGTGAATTTGGGTTTGGTGTCCATTTGGAGGGAGAGTGAATTTGAATTTGGAGACAAAAAAAACTATAAATAAGAGTGTTGGGCTCTTTGTTTTTCATCCATGAAGAAAATATACTGTTGTGCTGCCAAAATGGTGAGTGCATTGCTTCGAGGAATGCATACCTCCTAGCTTGGCTTATTTTCTTGCTTGAAAGATAACAACTAGCCAAGATTAAGGTTGTTCTTGACTCTTGAGATCAGATTGAGCATACTGAGATGGAGTTTCTGAAGTTTTTGAGCATTTTAAAGTTGCTAGTTATGCTTAGCTGAAAAGTCATTTTTGCTTAGAAGTCATAGAGTGAATTTTATTTTGTTATGGGTATTTGCTAGATGTGTTTTGCTGATTGGGGCGACCCTTTATGCCAATTATCAGATTTTAATATCAAGTGTGTGATTTTAGAGCAAGAAATCGCCCTTCCTTGAGGGTCGTACCTTTCTGGAGTTGCATTGGTTTTTGTGCAAAATAAATACAAGAATTTTGGGGTGGTTTCAGTATTGCTACTTGGGCGCCTTCATCATTAGTAGTTTATGCATTTCATTTCAGGTCATTTGAGTGAGTTTGGAGTGAGTTATAAGCATTTTAGTGGGTCACATTGTTGTTGGTCTGCATTTTCTAATTGTTGGTCTATCATATTAGATTTTAGAAGTTTGTCATTTTGGATTGGGTTCGTGTGGATTGAATCATTTGGTGATAGGAGAGATATAATACATTATTGCAACAATAAGACTCTTCTAATACAGGGTTATTTGTAAGAAAATATATCATTGTAAGGCTGTTACAGTAGTATTATGCAACCATCTTCATTTCTTGCAACTTTCTATTTCCCACGTTTGTGGAAGAGACCGGTCTTTGCTCAGTCTATTGTAATTCCCATGATTGTGGAAGAGATTGGTCTTGTTCAGTCTTTCTTTACTGCACTTCTCTTTCTGTATTGCCCGCTAAAAAGTGGAAGGGGCTGGCAAGCCGCCCATTTACTTCTTGTTCTTGCATTGTAATCATCATATTGTTGATCGACTGAGCCATCACCAAATACATAGACCCCTAGCGCCATATGCTAGCACCTCACCCATATCGGGTCTTGGTGTACATTCTTGGGTTGGGTTACTTTCAACACTGTTCTTTCATTTTGAGTACTAACGATCCTCGACGCCATATGCTCACACCTTGCCCAACTTTGGGATCCTGGTGTACATTCTTGGCATAGAGTTACTTTCCAATAGTTGTTTGGATTTGGGCTAACCTTAACAGGTGCTTGTTGAACTGGATTGTTCATTGAAAAATTTGAAAAAAAATTGGTCGGTGTAGACATCAAAAATATACTGATTGACATCGTGCATTTGATCCTGACTTACTAACATCATTTCTCCCTGAATCATCCCTCGATCTAACCATTTAATCAAATTCCCCTATCTGATTAAATTCATCAATAGTCCTCTCTTGATTAAATAAATCACTTTATCTAAATCAAATCATCTCTCTTGTTAATTAAATCAATCTATATGATCTAATTATCTCTATTTAATTAAATAATCAATTTATTTGATTAAATCTCTAAAGTCTGTCTATTAAATTAAATAAATTAAAACCTTATTTGATTTAATCTAACACCATCCCTTTTAATTAAATAAATCAAAATCCTTATTTAATTAGCCTCTTATCATATTCCTCTCTTATTTGATTTAAATAAATCCATAAATCTAAGTCAAATAAGTCACATCATCTAATCTCTGTTAAATTAATTAACCCTTGATTAATTTAACCTCATCTCATGTCACATCCTCTAGATAATGCAAGTTGCACATGAAAATAGATTTAATTCATTTATTAAATCTCTATTTTCCTCACAAGGCATCTTTTGGAATATTCTTTCAATTTGAATTCAAAAATTCCAAGTCAACATGTACATCCAACAAGGCAATAACTTCATCTTACATGTCCTTTGCCTTGAGCCAAGTGGAATTTATTGCATTTTCCCTTCCCTCTTGCATGCCAATTCAACAAATTTGAAATTCAAATATTTGCATTTATTGGCACAAACCCCAAATCTTGCACATCCATCATCCATTCATAGCTTGACAAGTGGCATCATATCATTGGATGAATGTTAGTCCCACATTGCTCAAATTTGGGCATTCATCCATCTTGAAATCCTATAAATAAAGAGCCCATATCCTCATTTTATCATCCACAATCCAAGCAAAGTTACCATGCTCAAATATCTCTTGAAATTCATCCATTATCATTAAGTCATAGCTAGGTTTTGCAGATTTTTTTGGCTTGGAATTCTCATCTTTCATCAAAGTGGATCAACATCATCTTCAACATTCAAAGCTTGCATCTTAGGAATTGGGAAAAGGGCCAATTTTCACATCAAATTGGCACCAATTCCCCCATGGGATCATGAGTTTGCACATTTAAATTAGGATTCAATCTTGTTTTGTCATTTATATTGTGTTCTTCATTATTTTCTTTCCTATTTTGAATTTGTAAATGGATTTCATGGGGAATCCTTGTTTTAGCTTGCAATTTCTTGTTTAACTTGTTTACTCATGTTGTTTTGCAGGTACTAGGAGAGGGGTTCGCACAGTTGGTTCATTACAATGTCCTACAAAATAGAAACACAATTTAGCCAAGTCTAAAAGATCAAAAATTCAAAAGAAATGCCCTAAAGTAATTACAAATTCATACACATGAATTTTTTTAAATTTTTTTTAGAGCTGACTCAGAATATGAAAACTACATTGGCTATATCGTAGCAAAGTTAATGCATTAGATTTATCCTTGCATTTCTACCATTCTCGTAAATTCCTCTTTATTATCAGGCTTGTGGTAGATTCGTAATCGATGACCATTGACTAAGAGAGTTCTAGTGTCACCATCAATGGGCTTGAGATGCACTGCTCCATTTGGAAATATGAGATAAGAGGGATTCACTGCACACAGGTCTCTTCATTCTCAAGAGGTCACCAAGGAACGAACTGCCTTTATCCACCTCAAATAAAGAAATTGTAAAGGAAAAAAATACGTGTTAACTTTCACAAAAAACTACTTCAGATTTCAAGGGAGTGAAACTTCTGGATTTCTACCTCTAATAGAGGAGCTCTTCGCCAAAGGATGGTAGCGCAGATTCAGGACGCTAGCATGGCGTGTTGTCGTCCAAATGGCGCACTAGCGTCCTAAGCAATGAAAAGCTCAGGAGCTCAGGTGGACAGAATAAAGTGTCACTTCCTAACTTGGATCTAAGGTCTTTTGAACAAAATGATCAAACAAAGAATAGGAACTTCAAGTAAAGCACAAGGAGAACTCAGGGAAAACTTACCCTCAACCAGACATTTGATTCTTCACTCCAAGCTTCACTTTGCGACCTACACACATAAGAACGAGAGGAAAAGGTTGGGGCTATATAGGGGTTTGCCTAAGTTAGACCACCGTTTTGGTGTTCCCACTTCCATGGATAGCCAAATAGGAAAGGAGTGTAAACAAAATAGACAAAGCGTGTGGTGAAAGCAAAACCCACTTCAGGAGTAGAACCTGCACCACTAAGTAGTAAATGAACAAGTAGATAGAAAAGAGTGAAAGGGAGAGAGAATGTTTCCCACGAGCCTAGATCCTCTTTAGAGCACACAAACACACCGTTGAGTGCTTGCTTGAGAGCTGTAGCTGTTGGAGGGACCTTAGTCTGGCATGGCTTCACTTGTGAGAGTGTTGCTATCAAGAATGAAGAGAACTCAAGAGTGACCATTGAAGAGAGAGCTTGACTCAATGACTTGAACCCCCAAAATGAGAGAAAATGAGGGGCTTTGTTGCATGCAAGGGCAGAAAAAAGCTACATTACACCTGAAATCCTAGCTATCAAGACAAGTGTCAGGAATCAAGATTCGAGATTCCCTATTTCAGACTCGAAAAACTAACAGGACGCTAGCATGCTGTGCAAATTTCCGCGCGCCGCATAGGCATCCAAAGCATCAATTTTTGGGAAATATGTCATTAGGCTTTTGTTGCTTCGCCAATGGTCCACATGAAGCTAGAATTGTGAAATTTTGAACGATGGCATTTTTGTCATTAATGTTCTAAGGTGTCATAAATGCTAGGCAAAAGTGCAAAAATGTGGAATTTCCCTTAGGTGCATTTCTACGACATTAGATTTTGCGCCCACTTTAGTGGGCTCAATTTTGGGAAAAATTAGCCACACTAAAGTAGAGAAGAAATTTTTTACCTCAAATTTGAATTTTTATGAATTTGCATGCCAAGAGAAAAGGGGTCTCAGTGGCCACTGAGGTTGAGCTAGTTGGTACCAAAGGTGCCCCCAACAACCAAGCTCAACAAACAGCGACAAAGTGGTTGTGAAAAATCATACAAAATTTTAACTTGCAAAACTCAAATTTTAGGTCAGTTTCAAAAATCGGAAGAAGCTACAATGGCGAGAAGAATGATCAAGAAAAAATTATGGATTCAGAAGAAAAATATGATCAAGAGGTGACTATATGCCCCCTCCTGAGTTTTCACCTAGCTAGGAGGGGTAAGTTTAGGAGAAACCAGGGAACCACAAACTCTAGGAAAAATGGGCCCCCGGGGGCCTATATATACCTAGGTGGGCCCCTAGAAGGGTCATTTTCACTATTCATTGTGAGGAAATTGTTGAATTTTGTGAGAGAAAATTTAGCAAAATTTCAAGGAGGAGAGAGTACAAGGTGCCAATACTGGAGCAGTTGAGGGATGACATCGCTAGGGGTCATAAGGTGGACCAGGTAGGTCTCAAAACCTCATATTTAGCTATTTTTAGCACGTTTTAGGCAAAATTTTCCACGTCTAGCTACACATGCATCTGTTTTCTGCGTAGATGTCTGAAATCTATGTTGTCTAGTTTTAGTCTTGTTGTCCCAAGTATGCGCTGGCATCCTTGGGGCATCAATGGTAGACCGAGACTTACACGCAACACGTAGACATCTGCGTACTGCGCATAAGTCCATAAATTTTGCTTTCAGATTTTTATAAATCTCTTGTTTTGACTTAATTTTTTTTACTTTTTTGTAGGATTATCTTTAGATTCAGGAGCATCCTGGCGAGCGAGCATACGACTAGTTTGTGACCAGAGGGACCGCCTTAGTGATAATGAGGTCACACATCTATAGTAGGTCAGTCTCTAGCATGTATTCACCATGCCAAAGATGCGCTATCACGGGCGTATGCTGACAACCCTGATGGAGCAGTGGGATGCCACCACATCATATTTTTAGTTTCCTACTGGGGAGATGATGATTACAGTGGAGGACATGTATCAAATTCTCAAACTACCCATTTGTGGATGGCGTGTGGATATCAATGACACCTAGTTGGCACGGGAGTGGTCAGAGAGAGTTCTTTACTGCTCAGGGCGGACTGACGGTGACGACGACACAAACCATATTTACACACACTGGTATGACCAGGCATGGACCACTGCACCCCTACTATGCCGAGTGATGGTCATGATCGTGGCCTTTCAGATCATGATAGACAGGAGAGGCTCTCACTTGCACGGGGCCCTCGTCCATACTATTCACGAGATGGTCGAGCATCAGATAGTTTTTGCTTGGGGGCACAACATGTTGGCACACTTGTACGAAGAGCTGGGGCAATACGTTCATTACGAGTACTACAACCTCACAACATGCACACTACTGTAGGTGTGGGATTTCACCCACATTATGTGAACGAGGTCATTTAGTTTTTCCCAGCGGCAGCCATACCATGTCTCCATGGCCCACTAGTATGATGTCACAGGGCAGTGGAGGCACGAAGATCTACAATTTTGGAGATTGCAGTTCGATACACTTACTCTGGACCGGGTCAGATGGAGACCCTATCACTATTTTAGATGGGTAGATGATAGCAAGTATCTTAGGAACCTGCAGCGGGACCGTTTTCTTGTAGGTCACTGTGACCATATTATCGTGCCATATTAGTAGAGTTGGGTCATGTGATAGCATGGCCATGTTCAGACTAGTCCTCATGATGTGTCCACATACACTCGGGCCTTTAGGAGTGCGGCGAGAGCTGGGGACTATCCCTTCCCTACCATCATCGATTTTGTTCCCTGAAATGATGATGAGCCCGACCAGGATCTGCCGCGTATAGCGCCAGCATATAATGTTGACATTGCTGTAGATTTTGGAGCATGGTGGGTGAGGCATCATCCTTGTCTATTGTTCGGTGAGGATCCCCCTAGAGGGGATCTTGCCCCATAGGGGGATGTGCCATTGCTAGCACCACAAGACGAGTGGAGAGGATGACAGCAGGGCGAGGAGTAGGAGGAGGAGGTAGTGTTGCAGAGGCCGAGGCAACGACGGAGGAGGTCAAACCCTCCACCAACTACCCCCATCTCGTTGGCTCCACCAACACCTACTATCACAACGCTGATGACTTTGGTGGCACTAGGAGCGACTAGTGATGCTGACGACACGAGTCCCAACGTTGCTCCCCACCCTGACCCCACATGGGAGCCAGGGGACCCAAGTATATTGAGCATGGAATGTTATTTATATTTTAGTACTTTCAGTTTTCTTTGTTTATGATTATGCACATATGCCATGTGATAGTGATTTCATTCTTTCTTTTTGTGGTTGTAGATGATTCACAGGGATGGACTGGGTTGATGGCCTAGTGCATTTCAGAGGTGGTTGCTGACGTGCCCATCAAGGGGATGGTTCTCGAGGCATACCGACCAGTTTTCATGGGGTGACATGCCCACATTTTCAAGCTAGTAGCATGTCTGAGGACCACTTACGAGGAGCGGGGAGTGGAGATAGTGCAGCGCACTATAGAGGCGACCACTCTTCAGGGGCAGTGTGACTAGTTGTTGGGGGAGCTGCAGACGATGCTTGATGAGCAAGACATGGCCGTGACAAGGGTCGATGCCACCAATCAAGCATGTGACGCCCTTTAGAGCTGCCTTGATGACCTTGATAGGCAGCCGGTAGCCGTGATCCTGGTAGATGCTCAGCGGCTACAACAGGAGTTGATGCAGGCGTGGATGACCATATGCTCCCTAGAGGGGGAGATCAAAGGGATGCGTGTAGCCTTGTTTGTGTCACACACACACTGATCCCGATCTATGACCACCGTACAACCCCTCCCAGGACCGTAGCTACAGGTGCTAGAGCCGGAGGGCTCTGGGAGCCACATGCCACAACCATAGGGACCTCCTATTTTTGTACATCAATTTTGTAGCGAGAGATATATTTTTTGTAGATATTTTGTATAGACATTGACACATATTCAGTAGCCACTCATTTTTGATAGTAGTGGCCCGATACATGTACATGAGATTTGATATATATACATATATACAGGTTTTGATATCATGGCATTGTGTATTTTGGTGTGTATGCTCCTTTATTTTCATGTATGTTGATGTGATGGATATTATGTATATGGATGTATGTTTACA
The DNA here is from genome assembly GCA_007258455.2 of Sequoia sempervirens. NCBI lineage: Eukaryota > Viridiplantae > Streptophyta > Pinopsida > Cupressales > Cupressaceae > Sequoia > Sequoia sempervirens. The sequence continues at coordinate 95,152 of VDFB02152494.1, forward strand.
TTAGATGCTAATATGATTTAATGAACACACCGTGATGTATGTTAATTAAATGAAATAATAATCTAACTATCCTAAAAGATGTAATGTAAATTTTCATGGATACACAAAATAGTAAGACGCATGTATGTATATCACACACACACACATGAACATCATAACACATTTTTTTTTCATTATGTGTTAATGAATAATGTCAACATATGCAGTGCTACTACCTTTAAAGAGTGAACACCGCACACGTGACACATTAGGCACAATGCATAGTATCGACGAAGATGCATCACATTAATGGGCTCTTTAAGAGGCGTTTCATCCATAGAAGATAATCCATAGGCACCCGAACCATACACAGAGACAAAAATATAGGGGCCTAACCAGTTAGGACTAAATTTCCCTCTTTGATCAGGAAACACATTTACATTTCTATGATTCTCATAAAGAACCAGGTCTCCCAACTTAAAAGTTCTAGGAAGCACATTTTGATTATACTGTCTTGATAATGATCGTTGATAAGATTTAAGATGATTGAGGGTCTGTAATCAAGGCTCATCAAGAATCTCTAGTTGATGCAAATGATTAGCTTGATAAGTTTTGTCATCAATTAACCCTTTAAGGGAAACTTGTAGAGACAAAATTTCCAACTCTAAAGGCATAATAGCTTTGGCACCATATACGAGGTTGTAAGGGGTCATTCCTGTTGTCGTACGAACACTCACGCGATAGGCCTACAAAGTGTACGTTAACTAAATATGCTAGTCCTTACTGTGCTTGTTAACTATTTTACAAAGTATAAGCTCAAGAGTCTTATTAGACGCTTATACCTGACCATTAGATTGCAGATAGTAAGGTGTAGAAAATATATGTTGAATGCAAAATTTCTCTAAGAATTGCTTTACTTCCTTGTTCTTGAATGGCGTACCATTGTTAGAGACTAGTGTAGTGGGAAATACAAAATGAGAAATAATGTTGTTTAGAAGAAAACTACAAATAGCTTCAGTGTTCGTGGATCGAAGTGGAATGGATTCAACCCACTTCATGAAATAATTTGTAGCGGTAATGATAAAGGTATGTCCCTTAGAAGAAGGAGGTGATATTTTTCTAATAATATCCAACCCCCATTTCACAAATGGCCAAGGATTGGTCTAATTATGTAACTCTTGTGCAGGTGTATGAATAAGACGACTATGCTGCTAACGTGGTGGGCACTTTTTAACGAAATCGAAGGAATCTTGTTCCATCATTTTCCAAAAGTACCCCATGTGTATCAAATTCCTCTCCAGGGATTTACCACCAAAGTGTCCACCCCTAGAGCCTGAATGGGATTCTTTAAGGCCAAGGGGTATTTCTGCTTTAGTGAGGAATTGGAGAAGCAAGCCATTATAATATTTTTGATAGAGAACATAAGATAAAATAACATAATAGGCTGAAATATTTTTTATATGAGTGCGGTCATTCTTCGTCGCATCATCGGGAAAGTTTCCAGTCTTTAGGTAGTTGTAAATATTAGAGAACCATTCTCTCGAGTCCACGTGAGAACACACAAAGGTGTCAGATTTAGGTTGGTCAGAAACAACCAGGGTTCAAAGAACTTGAACCACGAAGTGGTATTATTTTGTATCCTCATATGAAGGGACCAGGGAAGCAATGCTTGCCATGGCATCCACATGTCTATTCTCCCTCCTAGGGATACTGTCTATTGTGAAAGAAGAGAACCAATTAAGCAAGGACAAAGTAAGGTCTCGATATCACGACAACTTACTTTTCTTAGCTTGATAGGTTCTCTTAAGTTGGTTTACAATGAGCTCAGAATCACCCAGTATATGGAGATGTTTTATCTTTAGTGCAATCGCGACACGCAAGCCAGCAATGAGAGCTTTGTACTTGGTGATATTATTAGTACAAGGAATGTCCAATCGAAAGGAGAGAGGGACCGGTTTACCTTATGGTGACATTAGAACCACACCTACTCTGGAACCAGTTTGACATCTCGACCCATCAAAGTACATTTTCCACTCGAGGTCATAGTTAATCACAAAAATGTTCTCATCAAGAAACAAATCCAAACTTGGGAAGGAGCGAGATGAGGGAGCATTTTCCAATTGATTGGCAACCACTTGACCCTTTATTGACTTCTAAGTGACAAACACTAACTCATTTGACTGCAAAATCCGACGAAACTGTCCGACGAAATATGTATAATTTGATGTATCGTTGGGTGCTTGTAAAATTTGATGTGTAATTTTCAATTTTTTGAAAGTTTATCCTCGACGTTCGTCGAAATTTCGACGAACCTAGGGTTTGTCAAAATGTTGGCTATCATTTTCGTCAAATTTTTGACAAACATGAAAAATAGAAAAAAATCAAATTGTGGCCGACATAAAGAAAAGTGAGTTTGCGCCTGATTTATTGCGACAGTGTTTTGCTCTACTTGAGACAGTTTGTGGAGAACTAAGGATGATTTTCTTGGGAAAAATAAGAAAAAATTCAAGAAGATATCGCCAGGTTGAGGGTAGTCATTGTCTTTTTGCATAATTCAGTTGTGAAGTCTGATTTGTAGTTCCAGGTTTGAAAATCATATTTTAAAGCAACATCTCATCAGATTTCATTTTTAGAGGTTTAGGGTTTTGAGAATTTCATGTCCAGATTTTGTTGTGTGGAATCACCATAAGTTCACAACCAAAGAACAGATTCTTGTGACTGTAATTATGTGATCCATAACTCTATTGGTCATGTGGCACAATTGTGCTATAAAAAATACAGGATGCATTCATGTGTGACCCAAGTTTAATGTGGCTATGTTGTGATAGAAATGGAGGCACTCATATAATGTAGTTAATTCAGGTTGTATAATGTAGGTGTCAATCATCATTGGGTGCATTCAGGTTGTCTCAAGTTTAACAGGTTAGGATGTAATTATAGCATGATCGAAGAGTGATTACCTCTTGCTGCAATAAAGAGCCTATAACTCTGGTTGATATGCAGAGTGGTTGTGTTATATCAATTATGTAGTGCATTCAAGCACAACCCATGTTTAATGGGCTATTCTAGAGAGTGATCAAGATTTTCTAAACCTTATGAATGTTACTTGACATATATTTGCATAATCTCAAATTCCTTCAGAGGCTTTTGAAGTATCAATGTATCCTATATAAGGTTTAGAATGATTTCTTTTAATTAAAAAATAAATAAATGATGTATTTCCCTGTAATTAGATAATGTGGAGATCTCCTAAATCTGCCCCAGCACACTATCCTCTTTGGCACTTATTCATTACTCTAGCTACTAGGGTTTTGCATGTGACATCTTTAATATCTTCATGACCGTGGCTTTTAAATAGATCTCAGTCTTTGCTTTAATCCTTTTCATGGTAACCCTTGAGTTCCATAATCCACCTTCAATCTCTTCTAAGAACGTTGTCTTAAGCTAGACTGCATAGTATGCATATAAAGAAAGTCCTTCATACCTGCCATTGTTCCAAACCACCACTCACTTCCTTGCTTAAAATGTTGCCTCCATAAGCACAATAGCATGTTTTAAAATCATGGTTGCCAGTGATTGACCATTAAGGTCACCACTTTCATCATGAAGATACAATGAGATTTTTGTCTTCAAACTCAAGGCATTATGCAAAATAACATTGTGAATTGTTTGTTGTGTACGATTTGATTTTCTTGCACATTTACTGCTTTGCTAACTTCCTTTAAGACTGGGTATTGCACCCTCAGCTGCAATCTCAAACAACTCACTCACTATCACTTGGAGATTCCTTTCATGAGCATCCTTCTATAAAATCAAACTATGCCCTATAGACTGCCTACTTACTACAGGGGACTCATTGTTTCATGGTGTTGTAGTTCTTAAGATCCTTCAACCTTATTGACACTACTTCATAGTCCACAAGGTATTATTCACTACTCTCCCATCTTTGATGAGTCTCAAAACACTGCTCAAACATGCAATCCACTACCTCCATTATACATTGTGGCTAAGAAAAAACATTGAACCTATGATTACCACTATTACTTCATTTGGACAATCATTCCCTAATTACATTTGCCTTGTCTAACACTACCAAAAGCATTTGAAAAACCCTTAAGGTTAGCAAGGGGGTAAGGAAAGTTTCTGTTAAAATCTCCACTTTATTATGCAAGGTTTGAGCTTTATTATCTTGTCACTGCTTAGCCTCTTTTTAACTGTCACATTTCAAGTGACTGTCATTCTTCTTACCATAGATTGCATTTACAAATGTCACTAAGCTATATAGTGTGCTTGTTATTGGCTACAATCTTTAGATTGCAAGATTTTTTTATTACCTACAATGTCTCAATCTTTCTGGTATTGCAACCTCACTAATCCGCTATAGTTATTGTTTATGTTTCTACAGAGGCCTAGGGTTTGTACCCTAATCATACTCTTACCAATGCCTTTGTTGTTTTTTATTAGGGCTCTCAATGTTGAGGGCCCTAGGGATAAGCTTGTCATAAGAAGTGACACATTGCATCTTTAACTAAAAGGATAAATCCGTATTGAAATTAGCAATGATGATTCCAACTTGTTGCTCCTTAGGAATGGGTCACTTGCTCTTACTAGCTCGCTACCTCCATCATTGTAGGAAGTTTGCGATCAAGTTCAATATTCTGATTTTAGGAGTCTTAGCGGTTGGAAATCATAATAAAATCAGAATTTAATAAGTTTTGGAATTAGCATTTTAAAGTGTTTTTTGGGGTCATTAACTTCAGACTATCTTCTCTTTTGCAGAGGTGGTTGCATGCCAAATTTTTTTGGTGTAAAATATCAGAATTATTAGATTATGTTACCTTGCTATGAATAAAAAATTATTGGAGTGTGAGTTTGATATTTTTTGAAGATCTAAATAGTCAAGATTGGTAAAGAAAAATCATGTCAGATAATATTAGACTAGAACAAAATGAAGAGACACATGATAGATTGTGGGCTAGATTGAAAAGAAAGGGTGATGGGAAATGTTATTGTCCTTGCAATAATTGCAAGGGCTTAAAGATGAGACGACTTTTAATCACAACAACTGAGAAACATTGTAGGCAACATGGTCATGTTGAAGGGGGCATGATTATCGTCCATTGGTAAGTTGTTCATTATATGTGTTTATATTGATTGAATTTGTAAATGTTTATATCGTTTTAACATATATATATATATATATATATAATCACTTGATCATGATCATGGTTTATTTGTGTCTATCATTATTATAAAGGTGGGCCCAGGGCGATGATATGGATTATCACGGCCCAAATAATGTGGTTTTGCAAGCGGACGAACATGGAGCTGTGAATATCAAAGATGAAGTTAATGATCCTATGGAAGAAGATGATCATGCGCTAGAAAACATAGTTGAAGATGATGGTACGAATACATTGATCCATGACACATTTAGTGGCAGAGCTGATCATGATGATCAAGATGAATTTGATGATGTTCATGATTTACCTGTACTTGAGAAGGCATACGAGCCCCTTTATGAAGGCTCCCAAACAACTCTTCTCTCTGCTGTATTTTGTTGTTGAAGTTGAAGGTTATGAATGGTTTATCAAACATAGCAATCCCACGGATGTTAAGGTATGTCATATATGTCATCTTTTTCATCTATTTTAATTGTTGTTAGTTCATCACTAGTAAATAAAGGATGAAATATGTACCATTAATATTCTTTATATGAACAAATTATTTTTTGTTGTAGATTGATTGGTGAATTTTTGTTACCACTATCAAATATTTTATCTCGCTCATGCTGAGATTTATGTGCCATTATGAAAGATATCAGAATGGAGTATCAAGCAATAGATGCATATCCTAATGATCATATTATATATCATAAACAACAGGAATTTGCAACAGAATGCCCGGAATGTCATATCAGTAGATATCGAACATATCAACTAACAAAAAAGGTGCCTCGCAAGGTTCTTCGTTATATTCCCATTATTCCACGTATGCAACGATTATTTAGGTGCGAAAGCTTAGCGCAATTTATGGATTACCATGCACGAAATAGAAGTGGAGATGAAATTCTTCGAATGCCTGTGGATGGTTTTACATTTAGGGATATGGACAAAAAATGGCCATGCTTTAAAGAAGAACCTCGTAATATCAGTCTTTCATTAGCAGCGGACGGTGTCAATCTATTTGGAGAGTTGAAATCTATTTACTCAGTGTGGCCTATTTTTGTTATCAACAATAACATTCCTCCATGGATGTCAATAAAGAAGGAGCACATAATGTTGTCAACGATTGTTCTAGGTATTTGTTTACATCAATTTTCTTTAACGTAGTAGCATCTCATTTCTCTTATTTGTTGCATAATGACTTATATTTTTTTCATTCAATATTCATGTACATTAATTTAGATATATTGCAGTAAAATGGCTATAATAATTATGTAATGTTTATGTTCATTCAACTAGGTAAGTACCAAGTTAAAGATATGAATGTATATATCGAGCCTCTTATCGACGAGTTACTAAAGTTATGGAATGACGTCACTATGTATGACGTCTCTAGACCAATAGGACAAAGACAATTTCAATTCCATGCAATGCTTGTATGGACAATTCATGATGCCCCAAGGCTAACACATTTTAGTAGTATGTTATAGCGTTAGTGCACTTTAACAATATTTAATTTGATGAAGTAAGATATCATGCATGTTTTAAAATAATCTATTATTATATATAATTAAAAAATTGACATATTTAATCCAATTATATATGATCTTACGGAGTCTTCAAACAAAGGGAAAATTTGCATGTCAATTTGTGGTCCAAAGATGAAATCCTAAGTTGTTCAACAAGTTTAGGAAGCGGTGTTTGATGAGTATAGGCACTTTCTCCATAGAAATCATAAGTGTCGAACCTCTTGAAAATATCTTTTCAATGGGAAAAGAGGAGCTACATCAAAACCACGAAAGACTGACACCTGCGCCTATGGAAGTTGGAATATAATAGGAGTGTCGTCAAGGTTATACATCGGATCAAATTGTTTATCTATCATATATGATATGTTTGAATTTATATTTTTATATTGTGTTGTGTTTACTCATGTTGTAATTGACAATGATTTTCGTTGTTAATTTGTTTAACTTATATGCTTCATAAAGGTGTCAACGCATTAATGGGTAGCTTCCTGAGGTGAAAAGAAGTTGTCGAGACAATTTAGTAGGTTGCCCTACTACGAGCAGCTACAAATTGTGCATTTGTTTTAATCTGATACATATCAGAAAGAATATATGAGAAGCGTTATGGAAAATATTGGATGGAAGGCATGACAAAGAAAAAATTGTCAAAATTTGTAGTGACATTCAGGAAGCCAATTATGCAATGAAAAATGTCATTCAATTAAATAGAAATGGAGACCAAATTAATATAAGTGCCCTTCCTTGGTTATTAATGGAGCAACAAAGAACTGCTATAAAGAAGTCATATGAAAAATTTGTTTTCCCTTGAGTTCTTTGCGAACATAAACAATATAATAACAAATAAAGGTGAATTTGGGTTAGGGATGAAAGCACATGATTAGAATACCTTCATTAAGGTAATTATTCTGGTATATTATATACACTTGTATAATGCATGTACTTTTTAGTGTATTGTGTTTACTACTTTTGGAAAAATAATGAAATGATCATTTTATAATTGTTGTAGTACGTTCTACCTCTATCTCTCCCAGACAACTTTGACAACAATGTCAAGCAAGTTATATATGATCTTGGAAAATACATGAGGTAAGTAGTGATATTTGTTTAATTCGTTATATACATCTTATAGTTTCCATTTGTTTTACTTGTTATGTAATATACTGCATATTTTTGTTAAATCTAGTTAATATATTTG
>VDFB02152496.1:0-34119 GCA_007258455.2 Sequoia sempervirens
TTGGAATGAAGTAACCTTTCTTTTGATGATTTAATGGATTCTTGATGAATGCATTCATTATGTTTGAAATTGTATTCATTATATCATTGATTTCTTGAAATATCATACTTCTTATTTGTGATAATTTTGTATTATTTGCAAGTTGACATTGGAGTTAAGTGTGGGAATCAAGAAACCACAAGCGAAATTGCTCAAGCTCGAAAATTGAACATCAAAATTGAAGTTGACAAAGCATTCTTAAATGCTTTAAAGAGCTTCAATTTACACTTCAGTTTTCTGTTTCGGATCAACTCACCTCTTTTGGGATCTTAAAAGGAACATTTTGATTTTCGTGACAAAGGGGCTTAAAAAGAACTTAGTCAAAATCACTAAATTTTGTTTGGGAATAACAAATTGAACAAGGAAATCTTCACTTTCCTTTGGTGTTTAAAATGAATCGAATCATTGCTTTGAAGGATAAAATGAATGTGTGTCTTTATTGTTTTCTAATTATTTACACAAAGTAATATCATCAAAAGATGTATGCGCTTTTCTCACACCTCACGATGATCTTGAGAATCAAATAGATTTTTGTGACATTAAGTTGTGTAAATAATTTCCCATACACACTTCGATTTGGGTTTAAAATTGAACAAAATACTTTGTGAGTGTGAGTTAGGTATATTGTGTGTGTTCTCCTTTTGTTCACGTAAACAAATATTGATTGAACAATAGATGTGATTTCTTACATTTTTTTACCTTTAGAGGGACCTACCTAAGAGACACATCTGAAAGGAGAACTTGAAGGCAACTCCAACCAGTTTTTCACTCGTGCCAGTATACAAATGGATAAGACTAAAATATCAAGTCCTCATGGTAATGCAGGCTCCAGCCATATAGTGTCTTTTAGAATGGGTACTATTGTAAAATGTATATGGCGCCCCTAGTAGGATTGATTATAGCCTTTAGTGGCTTGCTGGAAGTTTGCAAGGTGCCATTTCCCCGATGTCCCATCATTAAGAACCTTGTTTGTAGTAGCCAACTAGTCCATCCAACGAGGTTATCAAAGTGGTGCATTGGAACTTAGATTCCAAGAAGTTACTTGCCATGTAACCGATTCAAGAAATATAGAGGTTAAGACTTCATTCTTAACATACCTTTATATTTTATCCTTGGTTGCATGTAAAATCATCTCTTCTACTATCGTAGGGGTAATGAAAGTTTCTCCGCCAAGAAAAAAATGTACCCAATTGAGCTTAGATGTTATTGCTTGTGAGCGGGCTTTGAAAACATAGTCCTTAATCACAAACATCGAAAATGAACATTCAACAAATCATCAAATTACAAACCCTTTAGGAGAGGAAAATATCCTTCAACAAATTCACATGTTATTGCTTTCCCTTGGGATTCATGTCCTTAGAGGCATCTAAATATTTGAATTTCATCTCAATTTGCTTCTACTAAAGTCAACTTTAGGTAACTATTGCCTCAAATTTCCTTGTTTTATGCATAATACACTTTGTGGGATAAGGGGAAATATGAGACATTAGACATCTAGATTCTAAATCTAACCAAGAGTGTTTTTGTGGTAAAAAGAATCCATTAAGCAAAGATTGAATCAATTAGACCCCACACATGTGCTTGGCATCTTTTGGTCATATGGTTTTCATGCAAACATTGGTCTTTTGATTTTGAATTACTCTTAGAGAAAGGCATGTTCTTCACTATCTTGGCCTAGTAAACAAGTCCTTCCTAGGTTCATTTAGGATCCAATCAAACACTTCATCCAAATTCCAAACATCTATCAAAATCCATCCTACCAAACAACTTTAGAGCTTTTGTGAAACATCATTCTTAGACTTTGGGTAGATCATCAAACAAAAATCACCTTGTTTAGTTAGGAATATGGGGAATGCATCCTTTCTCATACCTCTAATTAAATCGCATTCTTCAACAAATTTATCCTAAGATAACATCTTTCATCTTAGTGTTTACAAGTCTGGCCATCCAAATCCAAACCAAAACCAATCAAAATCAAATCCTAAGTCTAGCATTGATCCAAAGTCCCTAAACATTCAACACTCATATCATTCATACCTTTCATCCTTCATCTCATCATTAGTCCTAAGAACCTTAGAGGTTACTTTTGCAACAAGGTCAAAACACAAGAGGAACATAGAAAACAAACTTGATCCATACATCATGAGTAATCCAAATCAAATGAAATTTCAAAGCCTTACAACACTGATCAATTATCAATACTCATATCTATACAATCCATACATGGGATCATTACCTTCTACAAACTTCAATGGTACAAATGTGAGTATGCCCAATCAAGAGTTTGGAACACCTTTTTTGATGGTAGATCTAAATCCAAACCTACAAGTCTCTCAACCGAACAATCAAAGCATGAGCCTTCAAACAAACATCATCCCATCAAATCCCTACAAGCCAAATGAGAAGGTACCAAGTACAAGTGTTTGAAACATGAATATGACAAAATTTGGGATAAATACATTTGCAGATCATTTGAATATTCCAAACATCAACAATGGTCAATTTCAACCTATCATGCCAAATTTGAACATCATCCTAAGTCAGAACAATGCCCAAAATCAATTTGTCCATGATCCCATTCAAAAACCACATGTACACACTCCAAATCTACTTAAACAAAAGCCAAATCAACTATATCAAGGGAGTCAAGATCCAAATGAAGAACAAATTTGGCAAGATCAAATTGCTACACTTACCAAAATAGTTGAATCATTGCGCCAAGGGAAATCTCCACCACCATTACTTATATCATTCCTTGGTTTAGGGCTTCCCCCTTTACCTAGCACCAATCACTCCATCCAAATCAATCCACCTAACACCAATCAAGCCATCACATCAAATCCTTTGAATATACCATTGACATCGCACCAACAAATGGTATTAAATCAAGCAACAATATTGATCCCAACCAATAAAAACATGGTCTCCCAAGGCCCTATCACCTCGGTCATTCTGACCATTCCTATCACCTCGATCACTTCAACCACCACTCTCACACCCATCATATCATAAACCCTCACTACCATGATCGCTCCAAGTGTATCTCAAACACTTGTCACTACATCCAACACGATTCCAAATACACCACCACTACCAGCAAAACCAAGTGCAATAAATCAATATTGTAACATCACACTAAAAGCTTACTAGGCCTACCAAAAATCCATCCAACAATATCTAGCCACGCAACAAGCAACACGAGCTCAACAAGTGAAACAAGCCTCTCAAGCTTCCCAAACCTCTCAATCTACCCAAAAAAAACAAGCACAAACACAAAAAATGATAACTATTGGGGACAATGATCAAGATCAATCCATTACCGAGCACCTTGAAGCTATGTCTACTTCATCCAATGATCAAATCAACATATGTCAAGAGTCACTTTTCAATCATGATCAAAATTCACCAACTGACAATGATCCAATCCAAGAAATGTCAACATCACTTGAATCTATGGTTGAAGACATTCACAATCTCTCCACCACAATTGTTGAAAACAATGATGAAGATCATTCCATCGATGAGCACCTTGAAGATGTTTTCACCCCATCCAATGATCAAATCACCATACATCAAGAGCCACTTTTTAGTGATCTATTTCAAGGAGTATTAGGATTATTTGATCCTATTAAAATAATGCACAATTCATTCACCTATGATCATGTTGAAAATGTCTCTACATCACCTTATGAGTTAGAGGACATATCTCAAGAATTTATCCCAAAGCATGATCAACATCTTTCACCAAGGTCTAGCAATGGTCTGTTCCAAGACATGTTGACACCCTTTGACCTCATGGTTACATATACTAAAGAAACCCTAAACTCAAAACTTGAGGATATTGAACCACTTACCATGTCTAATGATGACATCTAAGAACCTTTTATAAGCAATCCATCCTTTGAAACTGATCCATGTCAAGAACTTGATCCAAAGCATGTTGAAAGCAACCCAGAAATCATTCAAGATCAAGAATTTGTATCTTCAAGATACTACAATAATCTAATGGACACTCTCTTATCTATGCAAGATGATCATATCCATGTATCACATACTCCTCCATCTACCCATGAGATGCTTTCTATGGATGGACATGTAGATGATCTTCATCTAGAGAAAAATTTTGTAACACAAAAGGAGTAGATTATTAACTCCTACAATCAAACTAAGTTATCAACATCAGGATCAAATATATCCCAAATTCAAACTGAGGACATCATGTATGCAGATATCCAACATTATCCGCTTAAGGAAACAAGTCAGACAGAACAATATAATTTAGAGTTTGAAGAGTAGTAAATTGAACTAACGTCATCTACAATGGCTATCTACCAGAGAACGCTTACTGAACAAGAGCTCTTGGAATAGGTAAAACCAAATCATGAAGACACTACTACCAATATACTAGGGGCAACTTTGTCTCAAGAAAACATCAACATAGGGAGTATGAAGAGTCCTTATGGTGAAATCAATACCAAAACTACAACCAGCCATGTCATGAATCTTCATCCACCCATCACCCCATCCCCGAATTGGGACCAACATCAAAGGAAATATTTGAATCAAAGTACGAAGAACATTATCAAAGAAAAAGAAGCTGAGAAGCATAATGGAAAAATCAAATATGCATGGATACCAAAACATACAAAGAAAGATCGTTCCTATCAAACTCCATCAGTCAAAGAAACTATGGGGAAAAATAAAAAAGGGGAAAGTATCCATCAAAGATGTCCAAAAAAGCAAAAGAAGGATTTTCAAGTGACGTACAAAGTGTATCAAGCAGTTGGTCCTAATTCCATGCACACTTTCGCATCCACCCATCATTGCTCATCTTCCCAAGTTTAGAGAGTCAAAGATTCCAAGTTGTCAACCAATCCATCTCTTATCCCTAAACACACTCCATCCACGCCTCCACACATGATATCCAATTCTCAAATTGACCATGTATTGGCAATGACCCTTCATCATAAGGATTCTAAAGGCACTCTATCGCGGTGTATGCACAGAGACATAGTTAACCCTTGTATCAATAAAGCAGATCAAGAATCCCAAAAGTTGCATTCAAGTGCACATATCTTAGCAAAGTAACTCCTTCAAGCAGGATATCGATGGCACATTATGACAGGGGAATCAACATTAGCAACACCTTGTGATTTAGCATGAGCTTAAAACCTATTGAAAAAATAAAAAAAATATGAAAATATGAAAATCCAAAAAAAATTAGTAAAAGGATTGAAAACAGTAAAGAGAAAAAAACCATCCTCCAGTGAAAACCACTATGGTGGCACTTTGGGAAAGACCATGATGAAAACCTAGAAAATAGGCATCATGTGTGGAATCGAGCATCTACGTGTGCCATTTTAGATGAAAGCATTACATCCCATCCGTAATAAATCCAACATTCCATCCATAATATCCATAATAAATCTAGTTATCCATGAACCATTGATCCAATCCATTTTCATCCATCTGCATCCATAGTCCAATATAACTTGATCTTGGAAACGTTTGGGGCATACTTTACACCTGCTTATGGTAAACATCTTGACATGGGTCATTTTCATTGGTCCTATCCTATCCAACATTATTTGAGCCTTGAGGCATTATCCAAATGAGCATTCATTATCTAAACTCCTTATCTTATCACAAGATAATCCATATCCATCCATCCATACACCTATCCAAGCATCCATCCATAACATTCCATACATTTCTAGACATTGGGGGTAGATATGTACATCTTGCTTTGGGAATACATCTTGATCTATATCCTCCAACTTATGTGGTGATCAAAACATTGGAAAACATGAAATCGAATTGGTCAAAAGCATTTGTGATCCAAATTCCAAATCACTAGCCCATGGCATATTCTGATGAGAACATGTTCTTTATCAAGCTACATCTTTCATCAAACATCAATCCAAACAATCACTATGAGTCACATCTATGTTGCACTTCAAACGTCACGTTAAATCATTCAAACAATGTTTGTTCCAAACCAAGCTTCATCAATGCTGATCAATCAAATCCAATCAATCCATCATCTTGGGATATCCATCCTAATCCTTGTGTTGCTTAACACTATCCTTGCATTGTTGTGCATCCTCAACAATGGTATTGTCATCAATCCTAGTCAATCAAATCCTTGCATTGTTGTGTATCCTCAACAATGTTATCATCATCATCAATCCATCGATTCAATCAGTCAACCTTAGCTTGGTTTTTAGAAAAATCTCAAATAGAGAACTGATATTGTCACACATATCCATATCTAAATTGTCAAAATCATGCAAAAATCCAAAAACATCAGAAAATTAGAAAATCCAAAAACATCTGAAACATCGAAAAATCCAAAAACACTCAAAAAATTAAAAAAATATCAAAAACATGGCATCTGAACTACATTGTCTCTAAGCTTAAACGTAGGAAAGGCTCATCTCTGATCAGCCCCTGAGACATCAAAATCCAAAAACATTAAAACACCAAAATCCAAAACATTAAAAATCAAAATCCAAAACATTTAGAAAACATCAAAACCAAAACATTCAAAAGACAAAATCCATAAACATTTGAAAATCAAAACAAACATTTGAAACTCCAAAAACACAAAAATAGCCTCAAAACATTTCAAATGTCAAAACATCCAAATATTTGAAAATCCAGACCGTCTCATCTCTTGCAATCTCAATCATCCATAATAAACTAATCATCACCTTCATTCTGGCAAAAAATGTAAAACAATCATAGCACTCCAACAAAATCAAGCTTCAATCAGAAAATCAAAATCAAAACAACAAACCTTCAAACAAAATCAAACTCTTTGATCATTTTTCAAACATTTCAATCAACCTTATATCAATACTATCAATCAACTTATCAAACCATCATCATCATCCCATACTAAATGTATCCAGATATTGTTCAATAATAATGGCATCATTTTGGATATCACTTTGGATTCTTATCCTATCAAAACAAACTTCTTTTGGCTAGAGGATGCAGCCATATTGACTTGCTGGCATTTGATCTTTTCTTTTGATTTATCTTATTGTGCTTATTCCAAGGACCTCTTGATGATATCCAAACGAAGGATTTAGAGAGATAGGAATGGGGCAACGATCATTATCTTTTGTCTGTTGTGCTTGTTGGATGTTCTTGTAAAATAACTTAGTGAATACTTTCTTTGTTAGGTATGTCCTAGCAAGGTTTTTGCATGTCAAGTGTGAACAAGAATACTCCTATATGTTTGTCGAAGTCAAAGTCCATCGCACTAGGTACAATGCCATCTTGGTTCTTTATACCTTGGTGTATCATACATATTTTTGTTATCAAACATAAGGTAGGTAGCCCTTTTAAAATCCCAATCCTTGATAAGAAAATCATCATCATTTATCATCATCTATCATCATCATCATCTCTAATAAAGTCTCATCAGATCATGGACTTGTGGGATCCTCTTGTCATCATCTCATTTCTGCACTAACATCATCATCACCAATGCATCCATCATGCATCCATCATGCATCTACAAAAATTCAGCATACCACATATCATTCATATCATACATAATAGGACACATTGATAATTTCACCTGCATTACATTTGCATCATCATCATAATATAGATCCGTTAGTATAAGCATCCCATAAATCATCCATTGCATAATCACAGCATATCACATCATCCATATCATCCATCTCACATCATATCATCATTTAAGTTGTTTAGGATAATATAGATTTGTTATTCTAAGCATCTTAAAATCATCTCATTTAGATCATCATCCATAACTATCCATTTTGAACCTCTTTATCATGAGATCGACCCTCAAATGCAATCTTTTCGCTCGGTCTCTCGAGGGGGCAATGTACCAGTGTACTTCCTTCCGCTGGGGCATCCGAAAAATCATAATTTTTTTAAAATTTAATCGTGGCAAGTTTATTCTTTGAACCAATGCAACAAGTGCATTGCTTGAAAGAGGGGAAATATGTAGACACGCAAAATATGCATACAGGTCAATCCAATGGTTAGGTCAATACAATGGTTTAATCAAATAATAACATTTCATCTCTCATAAATCATTCAACCTTTATCTTGCATCATCCATTTAATTAAATAAACTAGGACTTTATTTAATTAAGTCTCAAAATTCATATTTCTCCCCTTTTGATTTAAATAAAACCAAATATTGGAGTCAAATTGGTCAAAACATCCTAATCATCATCCTAGCTAATTAATCTTGATTAAATCTAATCTAATGCATGTCACATCCTCTAGATAATCCCACTTGCACAAATAAATCAATTTATTGATTTATTAAATCATCATTTTCACTCAACATGGCATTTATGGGGAATATTCCCTCAAGTTTGAATTCAAAACCAAGTGGGCATGTACATTCAACAAAGCAATTAATAAACTCTTACATGTCCCCCACTCAGCATTTACTCTCAAATTTGAATTTGAAATTTCCCCCTCTTGGGCACATTTCCCAAATCTTGCACATGCATCAACCATTCACATGATGACAAGTGGCCTCTTCCTATTGGCCAAATCTTTAGTCCCACATCCTCCATGTTTGGCACTCTTAGCATTTGATTATCTAAAAATGGAGGCATCATTCTACAAGAAAATCCTCCACAACTCCACAATCTCATCCACAATCTCATGCAAGGTTACTCTCTTCAATTGAGAGCTAATCTTTCCCATCTTATCATAATCTTCATAGCATCTTAACATCAAGCTTAAGAAAGGATTGGGAAAGGGCTATTTTCTACAATAAGACCAATCCAATATGGGATAAATTTTTGATCATATTTTATATGGTTGCAATTAGCTATTCTTGTTCTAGTTAGTTTTGCATATTTTATCATGGTTAAGTATCTCATAGGGATGTTTAATCTAATGTGTTTTAGGTTGACTAACATGATATTATTATGTTAATATTTCTAACCATTTGTAGATTTTATGTCCACACCCCTTGTTAAACAAATCAAATAGACCATTAACTACTCCAATATCTTTAAGACCTAGCACAAAGAAACCTTGGATTCAATTTATTAATTATATTTTCAAGAGAAGTAGATTGTGTTAGAGTAATAAGTTATTTCACTTAATTAATTTAATCATATTGGTTAATTAATTAAGTCAATTATCACTTTAGTTTTACTTAAGCTAAACTTAGGCACATTAATAATTAATTATTTATTAATTATTAAGTGTGCACACTAGGGTTTCCTGTTAGGGTTATGCATACATTATTTTTATAAAGCAATTCATCTCTTGTATTTACTCAATTCTTGAATATTATTTATTTGCACATCTTCATGCAAATTACTCTTGATTTTTCTATTTTTCTCTTGTGGAAGGTATTTTCTAGTTTGCATGTCAGATCTTGGTTTATAACATGGTATCAGAGCCTTGATTTGTAGCCCCTTCTTAGTTTTGTGGAGAAATTCATTGCAGAGCATGTTTGGGGTTCCTCGAGGGTTTCATTCCTTGAGCTTATTTATGAAGTTTTTTGGATCATATTAGGGATCTCCATTGGATTCAGAGCATTGGAAAAAGTCAGGATTGGCTTTTGTTTCATTGATTTTCATCTATGTTTGTCAGATTTACGAGGGTTTTAAGTTTATGAGGGTTTCTAGATCCAAGCATACCTGCCATTTTGGAGTATTTTGAACCAAAAAAAACCTCACCATTATGTTCAAAGCACCCAAAAACCCCAAAATCAACTATCAAATTGTTGAAATCAGACACAATGACTTAGGGAGGCAATTTTTTTTCATTTCTGGGTCCTAAGGACTAGTATGGCACACAATCCAAGAAAAAAAAAATTAAATAGAGTTAATGGGTGTTGCCGTCAATAACTGCTAGCAGTTAATGGTAATGGTTAATGCTAGCGGCTAGTCTAACCACGAGGTTTTCCTCCAAACTTTTTTGGAGTAGTTTTTGGTAGTTTGGCAATAACTTTTGCATCCAAACTGAGATTTTCAAAAACAAAATATTGTCAAAAAGCTAGTTCCAAGGCTGATCTAGTGGTATAGATTTTTTTTTCTGGTTTTTCTATTATGATGTGTTTTTTTCCAGTCAAAGTTAGATAATCACTTTCATGCTTCCAGGGGCATATCTTTTGCATATGGTCTCTGTTTTTTGAAAACGAATAGGTGTTAGAAAGCTGATTTAGTCCTCTACATAGATCTGAGGTCAATTTATTTCATGAAGGTAGATGTGAATATTAGTTTGTGCATGCACTCTTTTTTGTTTCTATGCACTAGGTTTGCATTTTCTCTTTAATTTATGCATTTTTTGCATGTTCTCCTTTTACAATCATGGGGTATTGTAATAAATGAACTTCTATAAAGTTTCATTATGGGGGATTCTTGCATAATAATTTGATTAGAGTGTAGTTGCATTACATGCATTTTGATCTCATCTTCATATTGATGACAACTCGCATGAGTTGTATTTGGATTATGTAGTTTCTTTTGGCCACATCTTGCTCATAGCTTGACACATTTTGGTTCACATAGGTTCACATATTAGATTGAGAGTCTATGGTTAATGATCTTGAATTGCATCAAATTCATAGTGGGTCACATCTTAGTTTGATGGCCATTCCGTTTATGGTTAATGTTCTAGAATCTTCATGGTACTTGCTCCTATGGATCAATTGTAGTCACAGTTTGGGACCAGCATCAAGATACACAAAGCTTCTAGATTCTTTCATCAAATAATTCCATCTTATGGGGGGCATCATTTATTCATCTACCATTGCTTCATAGATTCCAGGGTTGTTCTAGTTTTTGGGTTTTCTAGTGTTCCTTGGTATTGGGTCTACTGTTGCATTATCATGATTTCACCCTAGTCCTTCAATGACTCTCATATGGTTCCTTGTAAACAAAGATATCTTTCCTTGCTTTCTAGATTCAAGATTCTAGTGTTACTCCACCAGTGTTCTTCTAGTGATTCTTTGCAATAGGTCATCTCATTGAGGGTGGGTTTTGTCCCACTAGTTTTTCTCCTCAGTCCCATTCATTGCATTTGTAAATGGACCGTACCTGATCAGGCCTTGTTTTCGGGACCCATCTTTGCTTTCATGCATCTTTTCCTTAGTGTTTTAGCTACTTCCTAAGTTCATCTTAAGGGGGGTGTTAAAGTAATAAGTTATTTCACTTAATTAATTTAATCATATTGGTTAATTCATCAAGTCACTTATCACTTTAGTTTTACTTAAGCTAAACTTAGGCACATTAATAATTAATTATTTATTAATTATTAAGTGTGCACACTAGTGTTTCCTTTTAGGGTTATGCACACATTTCTTTTATAAAGAAATTCATCTCTTGTATTTACTCAATTCTTGAATATTATTCATTTGCACATCTTCATGCAAATTACTCTTGTTTTTCTATTTTTCTCTTGTGGAAAGTATTTTCAGATTTGCATGTCAGGTCTTGGTTTATAACAAAGTGTTCTCCATTCCACTTGAGTTGGCTATGTCAATTTATCCATCAATAATTTTATGAGTTACCTTTAGTCACAATTTCAATTATAATTTTTTTATAAAAAAATCCTATTAATCTTGTTGTAGACCTATAAAATATTTGTTGGGGTGATCCCACAATACTGGTTTACAATTTTTGGCCAAACTCGACACTGAACTGATTTTTTCTAACTAAATCTTCACTTTTGATCACCTATAGCGGCAAAACCATGAGGAATTTGAAGATGATGCAAACTAAAGATTTGTGAAAATTTGTCTATAGATTCTAATTTTTTTTTTAAAAAAAAATTTGGAATCAGATTGCCCTTATTTTTCCATCTCCTTCAAAAACTAGTTATTTTGTAAACACTATTTTTAAGGAGTGACGCTCACCATATAACACAACTTTTTTCCATGAAGGATAAATTGTATTTTTTTTTAATTTAGATTTGTAACTATGATATCTAGTGCTTCCAATTGGTTTCATAGTGTTTTATTGAATAGATTTCCCTTAATCAAGTTTCGAAGTCAAACCAATTATAATTCAGAAATAGGAGGACTGTATAACTCAACTTTTTTTGTATGTATCAAAATTCAACTTTTTTTTACTGGGTCAAGGACTTCAATATCTAGTGCACTCATATTTTTCAATTTTATTTTTGATAATATTCTATTTTTCCACATGTACAGAATAGAGAAATAATTAATGTCCTTACAATGATGCTTATAATAAGGACTACATACTTACAAAAAAATAAATTTTAAATGAATTCTTTTAATCCCCAAAAGGTAAATCAAAAGTGGTTTTTTATCAACATTTTGATGGGTGTAAAAGAGACTCTGTTATAGGTATGGTTTAAAACTAGTGGGGTTCTATCTAAGGAGTTTGATCTAAGGTAGTTTGATAAACCCTCTTCAATTGGAATGCTTTAAATGAAACTTTTTAAGGCTTAAATCATTATATTTTCTAAAAATATGTGATTTTAGCAAAAATAATAATCTCCCAGAAATTGTAAACTAGCTTTGTGGGATCACCCATTGTCCATGGAATAAAATTTATAGGTAAACAATGTTTATTACATAATCAAGCATGTTCCTTTATACATATATCCAAGATTTAAGGAATCCAACTATAGTTTGGTGAATTTTAGATGTCTCTTGGGCCTAGTTGCATCATTGTAAGGACATTAATTATTTTCCAATGTAGTATGAATATGGGTATATTTAAAATTTATTTTGAATGATTTTTTATAAGGGTAGGGAATAATTTATATTTCCAAGTTGCAAAGAATAGGTTTAGGTTTGGAAATCTAATCTATTGTAGGCTTGTAGGCTTAGGGTAAAAGTTTCTAGTTTGAAATTTATAAGAAGGGATGATGACATCATAGAAGAGTGTCACATGGACACATGATTCGTAAGTAGATACACACATTAAAAAATGCATGAAGGGATAAAAACTCCATATAAGGGAGAGGAGTTCAAGAACTAGAGAGAAACTGTAATATGGAAGATGCAATGACAAGTGATGACAATGTTGATCTAGATGAGTCATGTGGGGTTTTAAGGACCAAAATTATATGAGTACCTTAAACAACATACAAAAGAGCTTTAAAAGTATACCTTGAGGTAAATTTTAGGGTCTAAGAGGAGGTTGGAAATTACAAATTGGGGGATAAAGTGCAAATGGGAATGGAAATTTTGTAGGAAAATTTAGGTTGGAGTGTAAGAAAAGAGGACATGAAATTCTCAAATTTTATTAACAAATGGAGATGGAGATTTCTTTATTTTGTCATAATGAAACATAGAGAAGGGTAAGTGGTTGGATATGAGTATGTGAGGGTTTAAAAACACTTACACCTTCTCTATTTTCATTAGAAAAATAGATCTCCCAAGGATAGAATTGAATTTTAATATTGAGGTGAGTCAACCCTATTGGGAATGATTTACTATTTTCATATTATAGAAAATGATTGAAATTATTGAACTACAATTTTGTGAGATGATTTAAAAATCTATAACAAAGTAAACTACATGACCTAACACTTTAAATGCATAGATCTTGGATAATAGAAGTGGCAAAGATAGTTTGTAGGAATATTTGGGGGTTATAGGGTGATATCTACAAACCTAGAAAAGCTTGTTCTGAGAATTGTAGGACACTTGGGACACTGGGAAAATGAGTCCTTGTACTGGGAAAATTAGTCCTTATAGGTTTTTTCAGCACAAATTTTGAGGTCCTATAGAGATGGATACGAGATGTTGTTTTCCACTAGTTTCATTATCAGATAGCCGAAATTAAATTATGAATCTGAGTTTCAATGTCTTAACAATAATGTTGAAAACTTTGACAACTTTACAAAATTGCTCCTTTGATCAATCTTCAATTCTTCTTCATGTATAAATTTGCATAGACAAAGAGAAGTTTTTTTTAAAATTTTTTGGTGAATAGGGGTTTTCCTTGGTCAAACCTTAGTTTAGTAATTAAACCTTGATGATAAAATAATGAAAAAATAGAAATAATTTGATGAAAGAACAATGCTATGTTATAACTCAACGAAATGTGAGTGGTTTCCCTTAGAAGACTAAATTCTAACACATATCTCAAAGGATCTTGATCTTGCTTGAATTGGCTTGATTGATTGCTTGATTTGATGCTTGAACGCTTTCTTGAATACTTGAAACCTACATCACAATGTTATCTCCAAAACATAATATGAACACACATAACTATGAAATGATGATATGATCTTGATTTTTGTATATGAATCATAAATCTACTCTTCAATGCTCTTGAAAATAATATTTGGTCATATGAATGTTTTCTTAATGCTAGATGTTTTGAATTGATAAAATAACTATATTTATAGGTGTTTATCTAATTTCAAAAAAATGTGGATTCATGACTCAAGAACTCTGATATAATCTTCTCCTTTGTAGAACTCTCATATAGGTTTTTACAATGAGAACATGATGTAATAATTGTCCTACAAATATGAAATGCAATCTTAATTTTTCCCAATTTGCCATTTAGATAAAGTAAAATGACACTTTTCTTGCATATACAATGACCACTTTTTAGAATTTCACAACATAGATTTACCAGTAGAAATGGAATGCAAACAAAGAAAAAAAAGCACCTAGAATAGTGTCAGGACACCTATACAAGGATAGATTCACCCAAGGGTGAATGGGTCATTTCTTAGGGGTTTTAAAAATTAAAATCTATTTTTCTGAGTTGATACTTAAAGTTCTTTGCTTTAGGCTACAAACTATAAATACTATGAATTTTTTTCTAGATTTTGATGTCTAAATAAAAATGCAATTAATGAGAAAAGTGAACAAAATGACAACTTTTTGAATTTAAATTTAACTGAAATTTTGATCTAAATGACTAAAAACACTATTAATATAACTAACATGCAAGATGTATGTTCGATTTATGCAATATTTTTGGATTTTTTTTAATTTGATTGATTAAAAATGTAAATTTAAATGATGAAAAATACAATTTTGAAACCCTAAATGAAATACAAAACAAAATAATGTAACTCAAAATCTAGATCTATGGTTTAGAGGTCTGCCAATTTTAGAAAGTCTATAGTATAAGAATGTAGGGTTAACTAGAATGAAACATATAGAAAGGAAAGTGGTTGAATGTGAGTATGTGAGAGTTTAAACACACTTACACCTTCTCTATTTTCATTAGAAAAATATTTCCCAAGGATATAATTGACTTTCAAGCTTGAGGTGAGTCAACCTATTGGGAAGGATATGCCATTTTCTTATGACACAAAATGACTGAAATAAGAGAAATGCACTTTTGGGAGATGATTTAATAAAAATCTCCAAAAAAGTAATTACATGAGCTAACACTTGAAATGCATAAATCTAAGAAAATAGAAATGGTAAAGACACTTTACAGGAAAAATTTGGGGCTTATAGGGTGATATCTACTAACCCAAAAAAGCTTGTTCTAAGAACTGTAAAAGGACACTTGAGCCATTAGGCGAATGAGTCCTTGCAGGGATTTTCTACACAACTTTTGTGGTCATCTGGAGATGGATTTAAGATATATTTTTCCACTAGTTTCATTGTCAAACATCCAAAAATAAATTCTAAATTCAAGTTTTCGTGTCTTGAAAAAAATGTTGACAACTTTGACAACTTTATAAAATTTCTCCTTTCATGAATGTTTAATCATTCTTCCCTTATAAGTTTGCACATATAAAGAAATAATAAAAATTTTTATTTTTGGGTGAATAGGGGTTTTCCTTGGTCAAACCCTTGTTTGGTAATTACACCTTGATGAAAAATAGTGAAAAAATGGAAAAGAAAATGATGAATAAGCAGTGTTATGTCACAACTCAACAAACCATTAGTGGCTACCCTTAGAGTACTGAAGCTTAACACATCTCTCTAAGGAGCTTGACATTTCTTGAATTTACTTGATTGATTACTTGATTTTATGTTTGAATTCTTTCTTGAATTATTGAAACCTAGATCACAATGTTAGCTCCAAAACATAATATGAACACACACAAATTTAACATGATGATATGATCTTTATTTTTGTTGTAGATGACTAATAGATCTTCTCTTAAATGCTCTTGACAATAATATTATATCATATGAAATTTTCCTTAAAGCTAGATGTTTTGAATTGATAAATAACTATGTATTTATAAATGTTTATCTAATTTCTTAAAAAATAAATTTCAAAAGCCGACATTTGAAATATTAAAATGCTAAAAAAAACATATTTTAAATTGGGTATTAGCACTTAAGGAGGACCCATTCACCCTTGGGTGATTAGGTTTTGGGACATTTAAATTCATGACACAATTTCCTAGATGTTTAAATTAATGTAGGCATTTGTTTAATATAAGTTTTCCTTACGAAAAACGAGAATAATAAGCCTTAAGAATGCATAATTTAAGCAATTAGAAACTTAACTAAGTCCAATTAATTAAGGGGATACAAACATAGTGTGAAAATGTAAGGAGTACATTTATCTACACTACACATAATATGTTCTACTATAATTTTTCCATTGCTGGACCTCCACAATCATATACTTTTTTAAAACAATAGTGATAATGTGTTGATGGTAGGGTTAATTGACTAAATGTTTCATTTTTTAAACTTTCTCCTAATGTTTAGGGTCTATCCATTGATTTATCATCAACCAATCATTTCCAATAGAATCATCAATAAAAAATTATGCTACATCCATATTTTATTAAATAATCAACATTAAATCACTAGCTTACCTTATTATACTAACATCATTGCATATTTATGCACTATCTTTAATTCTTTTCAAAAAAAAGATTAAATTAGTGAGAGGGTTTTGATGAAAGGAGAGAAATCATAACATAAAAGACTTTCCAAAATTAATATTGATGCCATTTCTTTTTAGGAATAGGTATTGGCATTAGAGAAAATAATTTCATAATTCTAAATCAAACCAAGTTTTGATCCATGTACATATTTTAGATACATCAAATATTTGATATCCCTCATGATATATGTTAGTTACATAATCATACAAGTGAGTTAGAGAGACAAATAAAGAATGCATACATTTGAATAGATGTTTCCTTGAGATCGCATATGTCGTAAGAATTTAGTAAGTTAATCCTTTATATCTGCGTTTTTTTTTAAGGTAAGCTACAACTTTGGACTACACCATATATTAACTTTACATCTATGTAAATTAATCTTCAAAAGAATTCCAATTAAATATTATTATTTAAACATTTATTTTCAATATATTTATTATTTTAATACATCTATCAATCCCAACTCATTAATAATGTAAGACTTAATACTTGGTTCACTACTTTATTTCCCCTAAATTTACTTCAAAACTAAACTATTTTATATTTTTCTTCTCTAATTTTTTATATATACGTATACACCAATTATATATAAATAGCCTGTTAATATATGTATATTTAAATTCTTACCCAATAATTTTCATTTTTTAAAATCAATTATTTAATAAAATATTTAATAATAAACATTGAGCATTGCATTCTCCAAGGAAATTTGTAATTTTATATCCCCAAACATTTAATGAAAATAAGGTCGTAGTTTTAAATAATTGTGGCATTTACATTGAAAAAAAGTTTGGTGGAGTTTTCTAATGCTAACAATATACAGTTGCAAATTCCTAAGTTTAATGGAAAATGTTATGATTTTTGGAGTTTTCAAATGAATATTTTTGCAGATCAGAGGAGCCACGGGATCTTGTGCAAAATGGGTATTCAGAATCGGCGGATCCAGCAGCATTAGTAGCACTCACACAGGATGAGAGAGATTTATTGTGGAAAAATCAGAAAAAAGATTAGAAAGCATTATTGTTCATGGTGCAAGGTCTTGATGAAGATCTCTTTCTAGGAGTTACAACCACTTCAAAGGCACAAGAAGTGTGAGATCTCCTTGCACAATTATTCCAAGGTACAAAAAGAGTAAGAACAATTTGCTTACAAATACTTAGAAAAGATTTTGAAATTTTACAAATGTCTGATTGATAAAGTTTAGGAGATTTTGTTACTCATAATTAATCAAATGAAGTCAACTGGTGAGGTTATGAAAAAACCAAAAAATTGTAGAAAAGATTTTAAAAAGTTTTCCTGCAAAATATGATCTTGCAGTTATAGAAATTGAAGACTCTGAAGTGTTGGAAATAATCCCAACTATCAACATTAACTCCCACCATCGTAGAATTTCAATTTTGGTTCCCAGCACAAATTTTGCAAATCCTCTCACATGTGTGAGATTTCATTCTCCAGCTAAATGCATTTAAACTATATTTTTCAAATTCCAAGTGTAGGATAGATTTTGAATTAAGATTCAAATGCATATCTTTTTAGACAAGATTTCCCAGCTGGCAATATTGAATGCAATTAAATGCTTTTACTTTTCCCTCCTTTGTTGGGCTCATTCTTAGCTCCCAGAATAAGTCATAGTTTTTGGTTATTAGTTGTATGGAGCCATTTTTTTTTTTTGAAGTTAGTTGAGTGGAATGAAAAATAATAGAAGTGCAGAGCAGAGTAGGAAATACATCTTTCTGCAGCAATAGTTACCAGAAGCAGCCAGTGCTATAGTAACAGCCAAAAAAAGGGGAATTTATCTGTTTTATTTTCTGAGTATAAACAGAAAGAGCAGCAGCTCTGTAATTTGCTTTTTGGTGAAAATATTGTAAGCATTGAAAAATATATGAAATATGAACTTTTGTTTGGCTCACTTCTGTGTTTAAAATTTCTGCACTCCATTCCTATTCCCTGCTCTTTTCTATTTTGTTCTGTTTCTGTTTTGTTTTCCTATCCTCTGTCTCTTCCTTTGTAAAGATCTAATGACTTTATCTATAGATGAGCTTATGGGTTCATTGTACACACATTAGCATAGAATAAATAAATTTAGAAAGGAGTCATTAGATCAAATTTTTATGAGTAATGTATCCATGAAAGAAAAAGAAGCAACATTTGAAGCGTCTTTTGTACAAAGAGGAAGACATAGAAATTCAAGAGGAAGAGGAGGAAATTTTCTACAAAGAGGCAGAGGTCAAAGAAGCAATAGAAGTGATGAAGAAACTTGTAGTTTCACTCAAACAAGAGGCAGAGGTAGAGCACATTTTAGCAAAGAGGTAGAGATTTTTAGAGGTATGATAAATCATTCACTCAATGTTATTATTGTCAAAAGTATAAAAAATTTACATCTGAATGTAGAAGAAAGATTGCAGATGAAAGTAAACAAGAAGCCCAATATGAAAATGAAGTTGAAGGTGAGGAAGAATATGTATTGCTAACATGTATCCTAAAAGAGGAAATAAATGAAGACAAATGGTATGTTGAGAGTAGGTGGAGTAATCATATAATAGGCCATGAAAAGATATTTCAAAATTTTAGAATTTGGATGAGTCTATCAAATAAGAAGTCAAGATGGGAAATAATACAACTACACCAATCATGGAGAAAGGAAGGATATTAATCACAACAAAACAAGGTGAGAAAAGATATATTGGTGATGTATTTTATATACTAGGCTTAAAATATAACTTGTTAAGTGTAGGTCAATTTGTGCAAAGAGGCCACACAATCAAATTTGAAAATGGTGCATGCATTATTGTTGATCGTAAAAACAAGTTGATAATCAAAATACCCATGATTGCTAATAATATGTTTTCTTTTAACATTAGAAACAATATGCATTTAAGTTTCAATGCTCTTGTAAAAGATACACGGTGGTTATGGCATCTTAGATTTGGATATTTGAATTTTGGTGAACTAAATCTTTTGTATAGAAAGAACATGGTAATATGTTTACCATTTATCCAAACACCAGATGAAGAATGTGAAGGATGCATTATTGGAGAGCACCACAAAGAACCCTTTGTAGTAAGGTATTTTTGGAGAACTTCAGAGCCATTGGAGCTAGTACACTCATGTGGACCAATTGAAGTTGATTTATATTGGGAATAATGAAAACATGCTTGGAGAATTTTTAGTGACAATAAAGAGTGAATTTGAGATGATTGATATTGCTTTGTTGCACTCTTATCTTAGTCTTGAAGTAACTCAAAAATAGTGATGGGATTTTAATTTCACAAGAAAAGTATGTAAATGATATTTTGAAAAGGTTTAGGATGGAAAGTAACAAACCAAGAATTACATCTATTGCCATGGGTGTGAAGCTGAGAAAAAAAGATGAAAGCAAAAAGGTAGATTCTACTTTGTATAAAAGTTTGGTTGGAAGCTTAATGTACTTAACTACAACAAGACCAATATCATGTATGCAGTAAGCTTGATAAGCAGTTTCATGGATGATCCACATGATACTCATCTACAAGCAAGTAAAAGAATAATCAAGTAAGTGAAAGTGACTACAAATCATGAATTTTTTTTATGAAAAGAATGGTGTTTTGAAGTTAACTAGTTATACAAATAGTCATTAAGCAGGAAACCAATATGATAGAAAAATTACTTTAGAGTATGCTTTAATTCTTGATTTAGGTGTAATTTCATGGTCTTCAAATAAGCAACCCATTGTTGCATTGTTCTCAGCAAACACAAAATATGTGGTAACCACTTCAGCAAGTTGTCAAATAGTTTGGTTACGAAAGATTCTTGGAGCATTGATGCAACTGTAAATGAAAGAAACAATTATATTATGTGATAATCAATTAGCCATTGCACTTTCCAAAAATCAAGTCTTCCATGGAAGAAAAAATCACATAGAAATCAAATTTCACTTCATCAAGAACTGGTTAAAAATAAAGAAATCAAACTTTCTTATTGTAGGTCCAAAGATCAAGTTTGCTGACATTTTGACAAAGACTTTGAAGGAAAAAGATTTCAATAGACTAAAAAATCTTTTAGAAATGAGAAACTTTCCCACAAATCAGATTTTAGCAAGGATATTAAAATAAAATATTTTTATTTTTTTGGAACCATTCGTTGGTTGTAATGGTTCTATAACTATTTGTTGGTAAATCTAGGTTGTAAGTTTTCTTTGTTTATATTTCACAATTTTGACAATAAATAATATTATATAGTCTCTGCCTCTCATGGTTTTTATCACAGTTTTATGGCTGATGTGTTTTTCATAATTTTTTGGTTTACTTATCTCATAACTGTGTACTGTAATTTTTCTAGTATTGTTTCTTTTCCATTTTCTAACAATTTTAGTTGTAATGGAACTCAACTATCATTTGTTTTTGTTGGAAATAATGTTTATTTGTGGAATGTATTAGAAAAGCTTCAGTGATAAAGATTGCACTTATCCAATATTCCAAAAGATGGAAACATCCAGATTTTTCATCCAAAAATCATCAAATTGTTATGTAATTTTCTATTGAGTAATATATTGAAGTGTTTCTTATTTGCTTTAGTCTCATATATTTTATATTAAATATTTTATTTATTCAATATGGTAGCAGAGCCCTTTTATATCTTGGGCTGTAATTTGTGGGTTTTGTAAATCTTGAGTTGTAATTCGTGAGTTTTGTAGTGTTGACAGTGAACTATGCAAGTTGACACTCCAAGTACATATGAGGAAGCAAAAGGAAAAGAAGAAACACCAATTTCATGGAGCAGCAAGAATCAAGCAATAGTATCACTATCATCTAAAGGAAAAGAAGAAACACAAATTTCATGGAGTAGCAAGAAGCAAGCAACAGTATCACTATCATCTACAGAAGCTGAATATGTTGGTTCATCAAAGGCATCTCAAGAAGCATTATAGCTCAATAATCAAAGCACTATCAAGTTAGCAAAAAATCAAGTATATCATGCTAGATCGAAACATATAGAAGTACATCATCATTTTGTTCTTGATTTGATAGAAAGTCAAGAAGTGGAGTTAAACTTTTGTGGAACAGAAAATCAAGTTGCTCATATATTTACAAAAACATTGTCTCAAGTAAAGTTTGTAATTATCCTCTCCAAATAAACATTATGGGGGGGTGTTGGAAATAATGTTTATTTGTGGAATGTATTAAAAAGGCTTCATGATAAAGATTACACTTATCCAATATTCCAAAATATGGAAACATCCAGATTTTTCCCTTTTTGGGATGTCTCTTAGTCTTTCTAAAATATTCTAGAGATTTCATGAATCTATAAATATAACAACAACTGCCATTGTAATCATCCAAAAATAATCAAATTGTTATGTAATTTTCTATTCAATAATATATTGAAGTGTTTCTTATTTGCTTTAGTCTCATATATTTTATCTTAAATATTTTATTTATTCAATAGTTTTCATCCCTTTTTGTTAATTTTCTTTCTAAATTTTTATCTTGATCTTGCGTGCATGGTTTCTCCATTTGTTGGATTTAATTGACTTTATTACGACAATATTGCTTTCCAATGGTTTGATAGAGTTAATTTTAAATTTTCAGTTGTAGTGGATATTGATTCTCGAGAGGAGCATCATAATTACAGTGATTTCAGTGAATCCTTTGTAACGATCAGAAGTGTTCTGTCATGATTTTCTTGTCGAGATAGGCAAAATTATCAATCCATGCCTGAGATGTCTAGAATATGGAACAAGCTATTCATAAAGATGTCTAGAATATGGAGCCTTCTCAGCTTATAGATTTGAGAAAACCCACCCTTTAATAATAAGGGTGATTGGATTGACAACTAATCGTCTTTCTTGTCAACAATATCCTCTTCAGAGCGTTCTCTAGTCTTACGCGTTAAGATTTCAAGCTTTAGAGAAAATGATAATTCTGGTACTTCCTTTGTATAATTTATTGTGTTTTGTGTTAAAGCTTTTTGGGAATGGCGCCAGGAAATATATGCAGTTTTTTTATGTATGCAATGCATTGATTTTGTAAATGATTTTTTTTCAGATTTTTCTTTTTTTCTGATTCACAGTTGGTATTTTTGTCAGAGATTTCTTGATTTTTCGATTTAAGATTGTTGGAATTTTTTTGCAATGAATGGGAGATGAGTAGAGGAAAAATTTAAGACATTGTCTAATGTTTCATTTTCAGAAAATGTGGAAGTGTTCTGGTGGGTAGGTGGCATTTTCTAGAGCAGTTCATGTGGCTTGTGTCTATTACCACATTTTGCATATATGCGTAATCGAGAGTTCAGGAATGTAGTGGCTGTAAGACCAGATTTTTTTGATCTACTTTTCATTTATTGTGAATAGATTCAACTGCAAAGATTTCTGCTTTGTTAGGGTTACATAATACTTTTCCTGCAAACTCTACGCATTTTCCTCAATGGCGCAGTTGATTCACCTCCTTCCCACAGGCTGAAGTCACTCGAAGCACGTGCAAAGGCACCCTTTACAGGACCCTAAGGTCTAGAATCTTGAGGTAAGTCGCTTGGCATGGTTTGGGTGTTGTGCATTCATTGCTAACCAGGCTACCAATTTGTCAATGCATCATAATGAAACCTAATGTAGGTGAAAAACGCAAACAACCCTCATCAAAAAGCAATAAACCCACAAACTGCAAAGCAGCTTGTTTAGCTCAGTTGAGCATTCATTTTGAAGAGTTCAATTTTTTTTTGATTGGCAGCTCTTATTTTCAGTGGTGGTATTGTGTTTTTCTGGGCTTCTGATTTAGTGTATGGAAATATTTTAACTTGCTCCTTACTAAAGGAAAGGGCTTTTCTAGTTATTCCATCTGCCTTTTTCACTTGAAGTTTGGTACAGAGTTTAATCTGGATCAAATTGACATAGGTAGTCCAGCACTTTTATATGAGGCGACTTTCCTATACAGTTATTGCTGCCCTGCGATGGTTAAGTTAAATCTCATATAAATAAAATAAAATTTTGTGACCAAGATTCTGCCAGTAACATTCTTCTGCATATAGGCCATTTGTTTCAGTTAGAAGTTACCTATTTATTTGTTTGATTTTTGAACATGTTAGTTTTTAAATCTCTTCATTGTGAGCAGGTCATGGAATGGGCTATCCATACCACCGGAAGAAATCCATCAGTGATGGCGCAATAATAGGTAAGAAATGTTCATTTGATTTCAGAATATGTTGGTTGCTCACGCAACGCAACCAAGCAGTACCCACTAAGTTATAAATTAATATTCATAGCAGATATATCATTTACATCATTTCTGTGAGCAATTGAGCTACCATTTGCTTTGAACGTCTATTTGTGGAGATATTTAACTACTTGTTTAGTGACAAGTAAATCTTCACCATTTCTTTCCTGTCATAACAAGCTTAATTATTGAACAGAACACAGATAGATTTGCATTCGAGATTTTGTAGTGACCCATCATCAGGCTGATTGAAAAGATTAGATTACAGATTTGGCAGCCTATAATAGTTAATCAATTTCATCTAACGCATTTTAAAATAGTTTACGCTCTTGAGATTGGACTTAGCAGGTCCATTTCAGGCTTGGATTCAGATATAATTTGATAAAGCTTTGTAAATTAAATTCAGTAAACTTGTTCAAATTTTACTGTTCAGTTCTTGCCTCTAAAGGCAAAGAATTTCAATTATGTATGTACCAAATTGATGTTGAACATCCTCAATCAAAAAAATCTGACAAAGCTCAATCAAAATTTACCAAAACATTGAACAAAATCACTTTTAATAAACCCTCCATGCTCCAAATCGTTTTTTTCTCTTGTTGGTGTTGGATAAAAGTTTAGATTTTACAGTGTTAAGAGTAGATGAACAGTTGCAATGGAGAGAGCTCACTGCACTGAGTCTAATTTGTACACAATCATCTAACATCTTAAGAAATAAGCTATTCCATCATTATGAAGCCTCTGAATATTTAAAATGCTAAAAGGCTCTTTCTATTTTGTTTTCCCTGCCCTGTTTCAAATTAGAACATATATAGTCTACCAACACATCAAAATTTTTCTTCGAGTATATAAACCGTTCTGTCTAAATCGTTCTGTCTAAGTGAATTTTATTTAGCCTGATTCTAATGATTCGGCAAACCATAACTTTTTACACTTTTTTACATTAACACCATATCCCTGTTCGTTGCAGGTGGTAGTAGTATGCAGCGCTGGCGCAGTGGTTGCTTTTCACACTATTATTCCCGTGTCAAATTAGAGCTAAAGGGAACATAGAGGACCATGAATTGTGACTTCTAAGCATTGAATTGTGACATTATTAATGTACTATTGCAATCACACTAAAACTTCCTGACTTTATCATAATCACATGATTTACAAACTTCATTTTTGCTTTCTGGTACCACACTTGTAAGCCATTGGCATGTGATATAGAATTTCAGCATCTCTACTGTTTTATATTGCAATTCAATGATATTATTAATCAAACATGAAAGGTACATGAAGTTTAACTTTCATTTTTCCCCTAAAAGTTTGTTTTGTGGTTTACAAATTTGTAACTTGATGTAAATCCATATGTTATAACCTTTCTAAGAAAATGCACTTTCTATGACAGCAAAATCTGCATTCAAAGAGTATAACACACTAGGACAGAAAGAAGAAAATATATTCAATGCATTAGGAGAAATAACAGGCATTGTGTTTGCTTGTAAAATTATATATATATATATATATATATATATATATATATATATATATATATATATATATATTTACTTATGTAAACAAGAGCATGGAAAATATGACACATTTTTAGATTATGATATTTGTCTAACTTGAGTCATTTTATAATAGATGGCTTAAATTGCATAGTCACGTTAGTTCTTCAGAATGTTCTAAAATCAAAGATGATGCTTGAATTTTAGTTGTAAGCTAGATGGTTGTAGAATTTGTTTATGCTTATTGGCATATGTCCCATTGAGCATATCTAAGAGATTATGAAATTTGAAAATGTACCATTCTTAGTTGAAAACATGGTATGCATCATCAGGGCCGCCTATTATCCCAATCATTTATTTTTGAAGTTTGAAATTGTTGATATTGTCTAGGCATTTCATTTTAGAATGTCATGGTGATCGGAAGGTGCAAGCCATGAATTTCATGTTGAAAAATAAACTCCTATTCTGTGCAAGTAAGTAGATAGAGGTTTTTTGGGTGAGACAGAAAGAGGGAATGTTCAGGAGCATCTGAATAGTGACGTTCAGGAGTATCTGTCGCAACAGAAGTCAGTAAGCCTTGCGCCCATGCGTCGAAAGCTATCCCACACGGAGCAGCAGTGCAGAAGCGTCAGTGCACTGGAAAACGCACAGCTTCTGTAGTAAACGTTTATATAGCTTTTGCTCTGAATATTTTTATATGTAAACAATTTTTTGAATGTAATCTTTTTCTAAGTGAAATAGAATATTCAAAATATTTATGTCTTCTTGTGTGTCTATCTCCTTCCCTTGATACACTTCCGCTGTAATGTGTTTCATTCTTTGCCCACAATAGGAGTTTAATTTTCAACATTTCAAGCTCCAAAATAATAAAGCATGATAAAGATTCCTGACTTGCATACCCTATATAGGGAGCTGATATTTAACCATTTCAATTTTTGGACATATGAGGATACGATAGATATATGCCACTCTATTTGTATTTCCTTACTGATGCATTGGAAAGGCTTTGAGATAGTCGGAAGAAATTAAGGAACCATTATGAAAACATCCTTGGATTAGACACATTCTTATTTAAACTTGTGATATCTCGATTGCTCATTTGATATCAACAAAGCACAATGAGAAGTCTTTAAGTGTTTTTTTGAATACTTGAGCATGTAGCAGCAATTACTTAAACTCCAAGATAGAAAAGAGTTTCTTCATTGGAAATAGTGGGACAGCTTTTACAAGAAATTACTTGTGCATAATTATATATTGAAAAGGCCTTTACAATAAATTACTTGCATAGCTATCTATTGGTAAGGCATTTACATGCACTTAATAGAAATCTATTTTTTTGATATAAAATATCAAAGTTTAGATCTATCACATAAACATACAAGATATCACCAATCATCTAAAGATTTAGGTTTGAAATGGGAAATCTTGTTTTCTTATAAATATTCAAATATAATCTATTTTTTTATAAGTATCAAGTTCATATGATATTCCTAAGAATGACACATGGCAAGGGTAGATTTTTTCTCGAGGAAAATTAGTTGATGAGAAGAGGATAAGTTAAAAGGGGTTGTAAAGACAAGATTAATAAAATTTAAATGCCTAATAGATTTCAAATATTGGAATGGTAAAAATATGGAAGCAAAGATGTTGTGAATAGAGTGATGCCAAATATTATCATATTATTGACAACCTATATTTTATCTAAAGAAAGAAGACAAATCTAAGTAGATTTGTGCAAACCATGCAAGTAGATTTACCATAACATATATCATTTATCATTTAAGTTTAATGAAATTGGTGGAAAAATAATTATATGATTAAAGTAAAGGCTCCTATTAGCAAGATAGATATAATATTTATTTGAGATAACCATTCCCCATAAATCTTGAGATAGTCAAATTTACCATAGGGACAAATGAGTAGCATTACAATGTAATTAGACATGTTGTTAAAACTTTAGAGGGCATAAATTTTAAAGAATGAGGATAGGGAGACATCATTATAGATAAAAAAAAATTTGGCATACATATGAAACATTAAAAAAGGGATCCCAGGTCTAAAATGCAAAGAACCTAGGATGCAAGGGGTTTTTCCCCATTTTCCTCAAAATGTAGATCCACAAGGTGATATATTGAATTTCAACGATGGAGGTGAGTCAATTAGACTTGGATCTACATCTAATTGGGTGTTGAAATGGATTTGAAATGATTTGGAGTGATTAACCTAATGAGCCTATATGCCCTAATATGTAAATTGAAAAATCATGATAATGCACAAACTAAAACAATAGTTTGCAAGTGGATCTAGAGAGTATAGATTCATGTGTACCTACCGCCAAAAGTCAGATTCAACATGTGTAGAGGGACTGGGTCACCCTTGTGTGAGTGGGTCTTTGGTAGGGGGTCCTAAAAATATTCTCACAGTCCTCTAGAGTTAGATCTAAGCTCTTGATTCCCAATTGTAAACTTGTCAGAATGTGTCAGTAAATTTTGTGGATGAGTTTTCAAACCCCGTATAAGTGTTTCCACTTCCACAATAACAGTAATAATGATAGGAATGATAATTGAAAGGAATTAATGATAGAATAAAAAAGTGTTATAATTCACCACCCTTCAATTGCTATCTTGAAGGATTGAAGATATACACATCACCTAAAGGATAATTTGGATCTTTCTTTTCATGAATGCTTTGGAGACCTACATCTAGGGTTAGCCTTCAGAAAACAATGATAATTTGATAAGATGAACTCACATCCAATTTGACAAGATGCTTGGATCTTAAATTACTAGAATAGAGCTCGGAAATGTTGTTCTTTGCTTGCTCTTGGCAATAATATCTACTTCTTAATTTCACTTCTTGCTTTTTAGTTTCAAAATGGTGAAATGACTAAGTATTTATAGACATTTATTTAATTTCCCAAAACCTAGGTGGAAAAATGGTCCCACACTTGAAGAGTTATATAAATATCATAAAAAAATAGTTTAGATTAAAAATAATGGAAGGGTGCACCAATGTAACACCAGAGAAAGAAGAAAAAAAAATAGAACAAGAAAAAATAGTAAAAATAGTACTAACATCTAGGTGGTCTTCTAGTTTTGGAGACTCATTATAAAATTCCACATGTTAGCAAGTTGGGTTGATTTATTATTCTGATCATGTAGATCTTTCTCCTAGCTATTGTTCTTCAATTCATGTCTTTTCTACTTAAAATTACATTCTCTCCCTTTATTTTCATCATGCAAGATAGTAATAGAGGTGCTAGAATATTAAAATCACTTTTTTGGTGATCAAGAGGATTTAAATAACCATATCCTAATTTGAAGGATTTTATTTTATATCCTTTATCGTTTGTCATCTTTAGGTTTTTTTTTGATGAAAAAGGGATCCTAGGTCTATTGCATAAAACATTAACATTGATTCTTTTTCAAGAGAACAT
Organism: Sequoia sempervirens; assembly: GCA_007258455.2. Lineage (NCBI taxonomy): Eukaryota > Viridiplantae > Streptophyta > Pinopsida > Cupressales > Cupressaceae > Sequoia > Sequoia sempervirens. The sequence continues at coordinate 28,980 of VDFB02152496.1, forward strand.
TAGGATAAAAATTGGCAAGGGGATTAGATTGAATTTGAATCTTGTAGGTGATCCAATTAGGTTTGGACCTGGTCCTTTTGAGCCTTGGAAATTGATTGAAATTGAATTTTTTTAATGAACCTAAACTATGTGCCCTAATATGTAAATGCAAGATTTCGACAAAAGAAAAAAAAATAACAACAAATTCTAACAATGGATCTCAAAAAGGCATAGTTTTGTGTATGTTCTATACCTTTGAAGTTATTTGGAAAGACTAATTCATCTTGGGTGCCTATGTCCATGTAGGATTGTTCTAGATCTAAAAACTTGGACTTGTAACTCTATTTTTGACCTCTAATTTCTAGTTTGCAAATTTGTATCTTCATATCTAGACATGCAATAAATTTGCAAAAGAAATTGTGGGGTGTGGCTATATAGGAGTTTAGCTCAGTCAAACCCCTATGTTGTTATATCTACCTCCACAAATATCCAATGATTTGATAGATAAAAGTTTGTGTAATCTTAACCTTAAGTGCATCTGATGTTATGATAAGCTAAAAGGCATAAAAACCTATTGAAGAGCCTTAGAGGAATATTCCTAAATGACAATGACAAGATCTACCTAAGAGAAAGCCAAATACCCTTAGGAAATATGAAACACAATCATGCCTCACCTTTAGAAGCAAGTAAAATGAAGCTTGAAGATAAGAACACTTTGAAAACAAGTCAACAGGCCATGGAAAATAGCCAAGAGAACTTTCCAAACCTAGATTCCATCATCTCCTAGATATTTTTATCAAACTCCAATCATTGAAAGAAAGCTTGATCAAATATGAAAACATGCTTGAAAACCCACAAATTAAATTGAAAAAAATCTTGATCAAATGTATTTTTTGAAATGCAATGAGATCTTTCTTCTTTTCATTGACAATTTTTTCCATAATCTTTGAAATGGTAAAATTACTATGTATTTATAGGAATTTAATTTAATTTCCTAAAAATTAAATCCTAATTGCTGATATTGGATATTTGAAATTCAAATAATAAATTTTTGTCCTCAAAAAATTGAAGTTTTGGGGAAAAATAGGTGGACCAATTCACCCTAGGCATTAGTTTCAACTCTTTATTTTGTGATATTTAAGGTGTCTAGAGCAAAGTATTAAATATTTGCTTAGGCTTGTACATGCAAATTGTTAAGAAATGATAAGATAGGCCATGAAATACATCATTTAGATAATAAGGGAATGGCTAGGGAATTTTGAAAAGAATTAATGCAAGGGTCACTCAAGTGAGTTCCAAACAAAACATGAAATTGTACTTTCACCTAAAAGGGAGTAAAATTTATGACACTACATGTAGCCTCCACCTTACTGGATGTATAACACCATGTGCATATGTAAGAAAAAGTTTTGAAATTAAATTATATTCAGAAAGGATACTGAGAAAGCATATTGTAAACCATTCATCAAACAAGAGAATGGAGCCCCTAGTGTAGTTATCTAACAAACTACAATGTTAGGAGTTGCATCCTACAAAATTGAATTGTTAGACACTCAAATATTATCTTATACTTGTAGAAAATCAATACCAATCAAAACATGGTCTCCCAAGGGCCTATCACCTTGGTCATTTTGACCATTCCTATCACCTTGATCACTTCAGCCACCACTCTCACACCCATCATATCTCAACCCCTCACTACCATGATCGATCCAAGTGTGTCTCAACCACTTGTCACTACATCCAACATGATTCAAAATACACCACCACTACCACCAAAACCAAGTGCAATAAATCAATATTGTAACATTGCACTAAAATCTCACTAGGCCTCCCAAAAATCCATCCAACAATATCTAGCCAAGCAAAAAGAAACACAAGCTCAACAAGTGCAACAAGCCTCTCAAGCTTCCCAAACCTCTCAATCTACCCAAAAAACACAAGCACAAACACGAAAAAATGATAACTATTGGGGACAATGATCAAGATCAATCCATCATCAAGCACCTTGAAGCTATGTCTACTTCATCCAATGATCAAATCAACATATGTCAAGAGTCACTTTTCAATGATGATCAAAATTCACCAACCAACAATGATCCAATCCAAGAAATGTCAACATCACTTGACTCTATGGTTGAAGACATTCACAATCTCTCCACCATAATTGTTGAAAACAATGATGAAGATTATTCCATTGATGAGCACCTTGAAGATGTATTCACCCCATCTAATGATCAACTCAACATACATCAAGAGCCAATTTTTAGTGATCTATTTCAAGGAGTATTAGGATTATTTGATCCTATTGAAATAATGCACAATCCATTCACCTATGATCATGTTGAAAATATCTCTACATCACCTTATGAGTTAGAGGACATATCTCAAGAATTTATCCAAAAGCATGATCAACATATTTCACCAAGGTCTAGCAATGGTCCATTGCAAGACATGTTGACACCCTTTGACCTCATGGTTACATATACTAAAGGAACCCTGAACTCGAAACTTGAGGATATTGAACCACTTACCATGTCTAATGATGACATATAAGAACCTTTTATAAGCAATCCATCCTTTGAAACTGATCCATGTCAAGAACTTGATCCAAAGCATGTCGAAAGCAACCCCAAAATCATTCAAGATCAAGAATTTGTACCTTCAAGATACTAGAATAATCTAATGGAAACTCTCTTATCTATGCAAGATGATCATATCCATGTAGCACATACTCCTCCATCTACCCATGAGATGCTTTCTATGGATGGACATGTAGATGATCTTCATCTAGAGAAAAATTTTGTAACACAAAGGAGCTGATTATTAACTCCTATAGTCAAACTAAGTTATCAACATCAGGATCAGATATATCCCAAATTTAGACTAAGGACATCATGTATGTAGATATCCAACATTATCCACTCAAGGAAACAAGTCAGACAGAACTATATAATTCAGAGTTAGTAGAGAAGCAAATCAAATTAACGTCATCTACAATGGCTATCTATCAGAGAACGCTTACTGAAGAAGAGCTCCTGGAACAAGCAGAACCAAATCATGAAGGCACTACTACCAATATACTAAGGGCAACTTTGTCTCAAGAAAACATCAACATAGGGAGCATGAAGAGTCCTTATGGTGAAATCAATGAAAAAACTACAACCAGCCATGTCATGAATATTCATCCACCCATCACCCCATCCCCGAATTGGGACCAACATCAAAGGAAATATTTCAATCAAACTACGAAGAACATTATCAAAGAAAAAGAAGTTGAGAAGCATAATGGACAAATCAAATACTCATGGATACCAAAATATACAAAGAAAGATCATCCCTATCAAACTCCATCAGTCAAAGAAACTATGGGGCAAAATAAAAAAGGGGAAAGTATCCATCAAAGATGTCCACAAAAGAAAAAGTAGGCTTTTCAAGTGAAGTACAAAGTGTATCAAGCAGTTGGTCCTAATTCCATCCACATTTTTCATATCCACCCATCATTGCTCATCTTCCAAAGTTTGGAGAGTCAAAAATTCCAAGCTGTCAACCAATCCATCTCTTATCCCTAAACACACTCCATCCACGCCTCCACGCATGATAACCAATTCTCAAATTGACCATGTATTGTCAACGACACTTCATCATAACGATTCTAAAGGCACTCTATCACGATGTATGCACAAAGACCATAGTAAAGAGAAAAAAATCATCCTCCAGTGAAAACCACTACGGTGGCGCTTTGGGAAAGACCATGATGAAAACCTAGAAAACAGGCGTCATGTGTGGAATTGAGCATCTATGTGCACCAGTTCAAATGAAAGCATTTCATCCCATCCGTAATAAATCAAACATTCCATCCATAATATCCATAATAAATCTAGTTATCCATGAACCATTGATCCAATCCATTTTCATCCATCTCCATCCATAGTCCAATATATCTTGATCTTGGAAAAGTTTGGGGCATACTTTACACCTGCTTATGGTAAACATCTTGACATGGGTCTTTTTCATTGGTCCTATCCTATCCAACATTATTTGAGCCTTGAAGCATTATCCAGATGAGCATTCATTATCCAAACACCTTATCTTATTGCAAGATAATCCATATCCATCCATCCATACACCTATCCAAGCATCCATCCATAACATTCCATACATTGCTAGACATTCGGGGCAAATATGTACATCTTGCTTCAGGAATACATCTTGATCTATATCCTCCAACTTATGTGGTGATCGGAACATTGGAAAACATGAAATTGAATTGGTCAAAAGCATTTGTGATCCAAATTCCAAATCACTAGCCCATGGCATATTTTGATGAGAACATGTTCTTTATCAAGCTACATCTTTCATCGAACATCAATCCAAACAATCACTATTAGTCACATCTAAGTTGCACTTCAAACATCACGTCAAATCATTCAAACAATGTTTGTTCCAAACCAAGCTTCATCAATCCTAATCAATCAAATCTTTAGTCCCACATCCTCCATGTTTGGCACTCTTAGCATTTGAAAATCTAAAAATAGAGGCATCATTCTTCAAGCAAATCCTCCACAACTCCACAATTTCATCCACAATCTCATGCAAGGTTACTCTTTTCAATTGAGAGCTAATCTTTCCCATCTTATCATCATATTCATAGCATCTTAACATCAAGCTTAAGCAAGAATTGGGAAAGGGCTATTTTCTACAATAGCACCAATCCAATATGGGATAAAGTTTTGATCATGTTTTATATGCTTGCAATAGCTATTCTTGTTCTAGTTATTTTTGCATATTTTATCATGGTTAAGTATCTAATAGGGATGTTTAATCTAATGTGTTTTAGGCTACAAAGGATCAAACCCAGGAAAGTAGCGTGCTGGCTTGGCAGGCTAAGGCAGCACAAGTGGAAGAAGGCTAGATTACAGTAACAGGGAGAAAATCAAAACCCTCCGGGCCTTCCTTCTATATGATGCTTCGTTCCCACAAGTGCAATTCTAAGTCTAAATCTTGATGCTCTTGGTTTGGGATCTAGGTTTTTGGGTGCTATAGGCCGTCCTTTCAGCAACCTGGCTTTTTTCTAAATTGTAAAGGGTTACAAATCCCTTCAAAATATGCTTATCCCTAATATCAAAAACATGATATTATTATGTTAAGATTTCTAACC